>CABFOQ010053725.1:0-10635 GCA_900660455.1 Gephyroberyx darwinii
ATTTTTTATAATAAAACAGGGTTTCTCAGATCAATAACGCAGTAGTGCATTTTCATTTCTTCCTTTTCCCTGTTGATGCGTCATAATCATAGTAGTAGAAGTAGTAGTACTGTGTGTGTGTGTGTGTGTTGAGTATGCATGTATGCCAATCGGTGTGTATGTGTGTGTATTGTAATAGCGTGTGTATCTGAGTGTGAGTCCATGTTTTTTGTCCGACCCCTCCCTCAGCACAGAAAGCAGAACCACGACAACATCCGTCAACCGCTCAGTCCGTCAAACCTTTTACTGTAGGTCAGGTCAAATAAAAGACATATAGAGCCAAAGCCAGGCGAGGCTATTTCAGAAAGCAATATTACCACAATTTTCAGGCACCCTCCTTATGTACGAGTGGTACACATGCATGCACACACACAAATAAACACACACCCAGAATCATTCCACTCAAGTTCTCTGCAATAAACATAATAATCCTCAACCATTACAACCAAATAGAAGAGCATCTGTACACACACAGGCTACCACACAACAGCCCATACAAAGAAAACAGTCTCGTCATGTATCTGGAACCATAGAAGCTGATATGAGTTACCTGAACCCATACAGATCCTCCACCCCCCTTAAGTCCATCATGATGCATTATGTCTAAATCTTTAGGTATTGCAGTTGCAACACCAGTTGCAAATTTTTCAGGGAAGTGTCATATATGCAGTAACAGACCATAACCCCCAACCCCCTCTGTCCCAGCTGGTCAGTCATAGACTCTAATGTTATGCTATGGGTGCGCTTGATTTTTCATTCCGTTAACACAAATTTGCAATGTTCAGTAGGAATGTATTGCCATTATGTTTGGATATGACATACTGTAAATCAAATGCACCTGAAATAACAGCAGATGTTTTGACTCCACCCAGGTCTGCCTTGTTGCCACGTCTCCCGTAGTGACCTCGTTAACATTGTTTCAGGTACCCAATCATAGCCAGCCAGCCTCACAAGCACCTCCTCCTGGGGCATAGCAATCAATTTACCCTCAGCAACCGTTAGCTACCTTTCAATATGGCCTGGCCTGGATATGCCAGGGCTGGCCTGGACTGCCTGTTCCCCACTTAACAGCATCTTTTGATATTTGATCCCCTTTTCACCACCTACATGTTCTTAGTATATACAGGTCATAGTATTTATACTCCAATGGAAGTGCATGCTTAATAATAGAAAGCTATGAAACAAAGCATTCTGAAATGTAGACACAATAAATTCCCATCGTTTTGGTCACAAGGTTCCAACAATTTGGTTTGATGTTATTTTAAATTTGTTTTGACTTTTCCAAGATAATCCCAAGTTTGACCTTTTATTCCCTTGAAATGTACCACTATGTGCAATACTAACATTTTGTTTCCCCCCCCCCCTTTGCTGTGCCAAGTGTATGTAGCATAGTCCTACTCCAGTGTCTCACCCTTGTTAATGGCTCATGTAAGTGTATTTTACTGAATGTTGTGTAACATCTGTAAGACAGAGTTTGGATGTTTGTGAACAGAAACAAAACCAATGGAGAGATCGCCCATGCCTCTCCCCCCCTTTTTGTCTTTGCGGCCTTCCTGATTTTGTGTGTGTGTGTGTGTGTGTGAGAGAGAGAGTGTGTCATGTCCTATGGGCGTGTGTGTCGTGTATATCTGTCTGTCCGCATGTCTGCGCCATGCCATGACATTGAGTCTTTGTATGTGTGAATGATCGCTTTTGTGCACCTGGTGTTCGAGTGTGTGTTCGAGTGTGTTGAGGGTATGAGTGCGTGACGCTTGTGTGTGTGTAATCAAGTATTTTCACCTATATTGTCTGTGAGATCATAAGCCCTGACCCTCAGCGGTTCTCGGTGAGACCCACAGAAAAAAGAAAAGAAACCTCATTCTTAGTGGGGACCACTTTTTGTAAAAAAAAAACAACAAAAAAAACCAACCAACAGAGATGCACATGTAAGTAGACGTAAAAGACTTGATAATGTTTCAGCACTTTCTAATCCTAGGAGGGGCTTGGTCTAACCCCTTTGTCTCAGACCAGTACCTTCCCTAGGGGTAACATTCATTCAATACAGACAGAGAGAATAACAGAGCAGGAAAAAAAAAAAGAGGGGGTGAATATGGATGAAAAAGAGAGATGGCTCGTTTTAAGTTTTTGCACATCGCCTTGCCGTAACCTAGCGTTTATCTGTCTGTGCTCCATCTTGCTTGGCGCCCGGCGCGTTCTTGGGTCCAACGGGCCGAGGTGTTAGGTGGTTCCTTGGTTCTTTTCTACTGGGAAAACCTTTTCTCATGGAACGCATCCCTTCTTTTGTTGTGTTCTGGTTTGTCTTGAACCCTTTCTACCGTACACTGACCCAAGCCAAGCTGCGCTGTGCCATTCAGTTTTTTTTGTTTTTTTTTCAACATTTGTCCTTTTCAGTTCCAAGAAATTTGGTGGATAAATGTGTAAGCGGGTCAGCTCAGTTTGGTTTGGTTGTGTCGCGTGAAAAGAGTGCAGATAAACTTTTGCTTTGTTTGCATTATCTTTGGTGCAGGAGCTTTTTCTGTGTTTTTGGTCTCCTTGTAGCACTCAATATAATGTCAGGGGACTTAAAACTATGTAGAGAATGTGTCATTGTTGAGTTTTTGTGACAAGCTTTCTCATTGGAGGAACACTGCAAATGTCTTTTTTAATTGGCTTCTTTACTTGCACAAAATGACAAATAAAATGAATGTTGGTGTGCGAGCTTTGACTTTTTGATCAGAAAAAAGGCATGTGTGCTCTTTGTTTCTTGATGTTTGTATTTTCATTTTGCAAAAAGGATGTGTTTTTGGCACTTTGTTGTGTTTTGAAAGTGAACAGAATTCGATCAGGATTCCTTTTTTTTTTTTTTTTGTTCAAACTTGACTGTTGTTTGACGTCTTGTCAATGTCCATAGCGCTGGATAACCAACTCAGGCAGAAAGAAAAAAAAACTTCTAGAGGCCCACTTAACAGTTTAGTGTCACCCCAATCAATTTACATGGGTGGGCCGTTTGATATGGGTTATAAGATATGTCAATTTATTACATATAATTTGATATGATTAACAACCGTCACTATTGATAATGAACTATGAATTATTATTACGATATTAAATGTATTATGCTGGAGATGTCTAGGATTATTCTTCAGTGTATTGAACATTTTTTTTGTCTGCCATTCTGTACAAGGCAACAAACTTCAGCGGGGGCTCTGTGGTTTGTGACCTCTCTGGCCCCTCCCACTGCCACGGAGGGGGTGGGGCTTATCTATCAGCTGTGGCTCAGTTGATTCCTCCCCCTGCTCTGAACGTTCAGCCCTGAGGCTAGCAACCCGTCTGTCTAGATCTTTCTCTGCTAACCTGTGACACCAAGTACTGAACTCAAGACCATTGGCCCCTGAGGCGGTGGCAGAGAACTGGACATTAGGACGGACCAGCAAGGACAGACTTGCTTGCAGGGGGCCAGAGCCGTTCCCAGCCAACTTGTTTGTACTATATTGTACTCACCAAGTCCCTGTGTCTCACCACCCCCTTCCTCTATAGCAATGGAGAAAACCTGTCGGTGTATGTATTTGACATCTGTACAAACACACCTCTTTGAAAAAGAAAATGAAACCTTGACATATCTGCAAGAAATGGGCAACTTGTGTTTTTATTTTGAATACATCACCAAGGAATGGTCTTTATAAGGTATTGTACCAGTGTGATATAGATACCCTCACATGACGCAACACTGCATTTTGATATAGATGCCCACACACAAACACACACACTGCATTTAAACCCTGATCTCCCTGGCAGCACTCACTAGCTCAGATTTTCTCCACTGGTATGGTTGAGTGCTGAAAAGGAGCAAGCAAGAGCTCCCTCTGGTGTACAACAGGTTACACGACAGCCCCACCACTCTGAATAAAGGGGTCAGGTAACAGATCAAATTGGAAAAACTCAAACATCTTTGGGAGTTCTGTATTTCTTATCTTCATTTTTCAGCTGTTTTTTTTTTTGTTGTTGACATTTTTCACTCCACCCATGTGTATGTCCCGTAAATCCAAACACAGTAAACAGCATGCATGATAGAAGGTCATTCTAAAGGACAGTAAAGATGCTGCAGTTCTTCGAAAAGGAAACCTGCATCTAGATTGCAGATTATATTTGATGGTGACAAAATTAATCTCAGGCCTTCCTCCGATCGATGACTTCATCGTTCAGTACGAGAATACAGCACAGCAGGGGGGTTTTTCACATTTGTCGTGACGAGGAACCCCAATTAAATTGTTGTTTGGCTGAGGATCTAAAAAAGAGAAATATAGATAGCGTCTCTCATTCTCACACCCCACTTTGCAGTACAGCACACGAGGGATGCAGGGGCTGAAAAAAACATGTTTTCACAGGTTCTGTCGTGAAACTTATCAGCTCAGCGTCTGAAGCTTCTTCTATCTTCAAAGACAGAGCTTTCCTCTTTTTACTAACAGACACATAGATGAAGACAGTCGGCTGTATAGGGACTAATGTGAGACTTTATTGATCCTTGTAGGGAACCTCTCTCTTTGCTTGCCCTCCTCCAGAGAGGTCAAAGTGCAGGTTCAGTTCAGAGTAGTGCCCACACACACACACACACACACACACACACACACACACACAATCCTTAATTCAGATAATCACTGAAAAATTGTGAATAAAACCTGAAAGACAGAACAGAAATGTGGACAATCCTATATGTGATGTCTTCAACCTTGATGACATGATATGTCTTATGGAGGTTTCTATCCCTGCAGGTGACACACTGGCAAAATGAATATATGTAGGTTTGGGCTGAACCCAGGTCAGTTTCATATTTCTATCAGTATTGGTCTTGATTAGGTTTCAGGGAGGCAAAATTGATCCAGTCAAGGAGAAAATTGATCCAGTCAAGGAGAAAATTGATCCAGTCAAGGTAGAATGGCTACTGAGATAGAAAGAGAGTTTTGGAGTGGTGTGATAATAATAAAAGTAATAATAATTCTAATAATGCCGATAATAATATTTGCTCATCTACGGATCCTGACCAGCAAAACACCAACCATTTTCTTCCATGATGTGTACATACCCAGTTTCTGTAAAATATTGTACTATTGCACTAACTTTTATAAAGAAAACAAATCTAAAGGGTCAAATTCTATTTTGCACTCCACGCTGCATCTCCTGCATCTGGTTTCTTTCCTTAGTGGTGTGTTCAGGCCTTTTCTAGTCACAATATATTTCTTTCTGAAAAACAAATGCAACAATATTCGATTCGGTGTGAACAATTCTTTTTTTTAAAGAACAAGGTGTCTGTAAGTTCATGTCAATATACACATGCTAATAAAACTGTGTAAATAGTCGCCCCTGACTTTTGAAGTCTATATTTGTTTTATTTTGCAAATTCAATTAGAAAAGAAGAATGTAGGACTAGTTATACAACAGTTTGTTTACTGTACATGATGTCTTTCTTCACTGAGATAATCCTTTATTAGACTAAAATATTAGTACTTGATCAAAATGTACAGGCCTCTCAGCAAAAGCTGAAACTTTGAAAACTCATCATATTACTCTCACTTCCCTTTCTTCACCACCCCTCTCTCTTTTTCTCTCTCTCTCTCTCTCTCTCTCTCACACACACACTGTATATTGACCAAATTCCATAACTCAGGGATACACACACAGTACATTGTGTTCCCTGTGACAGCGGTAGGTGTATGACGTGCTGATGTGTACGGGTGTTAAGGTGGACATCTTCAGTCTTGCTAGCTCTAGATTGATCCATTTAAGGACCTGTCAGCAGAGACAAGAAGAGGGATCAGCCCTACACACCCTAAATGGGTATAGTTTTATGGAAAACCGACCCAAGGAACAACTCTTCACTTCATTTTTCATGTTATCTCAGACTTATCTTCTGATGTTAAAGTCCTTAATGACGCTATAGGGTAGTGCTGCTCAGTGATGGATGTTCCCCAGCATGGCCGTCAGAATCTGACCGAAGCTCTTCTTGGCCTGAAGAAACAGATGAACTTCTTTTGCTTTCGTCTGGCAACACTACATTTATTGTGAATAAATCCTGGACCATAATTTAAGCTCAGAAAGCTCAGAAGATTTTGTTGTCTGGTATTAGGAACATGATTTTCACACCTTTCCAGTAATACTGAAACATTCTTTGGCTTGAGACGAAGAGGACAACACATTAAGAAGGGACAAGAGACTCCAGCATGAGGGAGAGCAGAAACAGCAACGTAACTACTTCCCTCATCTCCCTTTGAGCCAAAGGTACGTGAACCGAGCAACATATTGCATCCAAAAAGCTTCACAGAATCACCAACACCACTGGGGAAATCATCAGAGGGTCCTGCATGCAGTTTATTGCAACAACGTTTTCTCCAGTGACAGTTGGAGGGTAAAATCTTGCATATGGATTGCACATCGTATTATTCATTACTCTACAGAGCAGAACGGCTTCCCAACGTTATCTCTCCACTAATATCAGCATTCTCCTGTTGAGTGTGTTTACATGCAATGCATTTTGCATAACAGCTCGTATCCTGGTTCAGGTCATTTGGATAAATTGTTTAAATGCAAACATCCCTGTATGAACAAACTGAAATAATGCACAAAACTCAACAGTCTCAACAGGATAAGGATGATGCACACCTCAGTATTCTGGATGATAACTATACACCATAGCTGTCGTACTCTGGTTTGTCATAACAGGAGTATATTCTGCGTTACAGTAGGATTTAGCTTGTAAACACACTCTGGGAGAAGGTTTCTCTTCGTACTCTGAGTGTGTTACTAAACCTGTAAGAAACCAACAGCTTCTTGACATCAGGTGTCCTGAGAGGTCGGGTGATCATTTAAAAGTGTGTGTGTGCACAGTGTGTGTGCATGTGTCTCCATATGTGTTACGCCATTATCCTACCATGGCACATTTGAGCTCAATATAACACATGTACAATAAATACTGTATATGTATTATGCAGTTTCTATGTGTGTGTGTGTGTGTGTGTGCATGATGCCCCACTAGGTGAACATGTGGCTGGACTGCTGTGTGACGCGGATGAAGGTGGTCCTCCGGCTCAGCTCTTTGAGCTTGGCGGCGCCCACGTAGGTACAGGTGGAGCGGAGGCCCCCCAACACGTCACGGATGGTGTTCTCTACATCCCCCCTGTAGGGAACCTCCACCGTCCTCCCCTCTGAGGCCCTGAGAGTGGAGAAGAGTGGGGAGAAGGAAGGAGGTAAGGAAGGAAGGAAGAAACTTTCATGCTGTAGGCAGACTATCCAAATGAAAAAGAAATCCCCTTTATCATCAAACTATAAAAGATCCTGCATCTCTTAGACCTGTTTTGGGATGTGAAACTCAACCTCTCCTCACATCAGCTTCTCACCTGTACTCGGCAACTCCCCCCACATATTTCTTCATGGCTGTGTCGGAGCTCATGCCGTAGAAGAGTTTGTACTTCTTGCCGTCCCTCTCAGTGACCTCCCCGGTGCACTGGTCATGGCCCGCCAGCATGCCTCCCATCATCACAAAGTCAGCCCCTGCACCTAAGGAGGAAGGTGGCGAGGCAGAGGAGGACATCTCACATGGGCCTTACATTGCCTTTGTCAGAGAGTCTGTGGGTCTATATCTGACCATGGATGTTGAACAAACTACAATAAACACAACAGTGAATCAATGTCTGATGTCTGAGCCCTTTAAGCGGCAAAAGGACAAACATTGGGGGTTTGTAGACTTACCAAAGGCCTTAGCAACATCACCTGGGCAACTGCAGCCCCCATCCTGAGCAGGGGAAAGAATCAATCATAACCCACTCAACCCAAATCAATCAAATGTCAAGCATACTCTTAAGTACTCATTCAATGAGTCTGAGGAGATAAGACCGAGGATGCAGGCTTTTCATCCTGCAGAGGGCCTTGTTACATTAAACAGCAAAATCTTCTTGGATGGGGTCAGTGACCTAAATTGTATCTATTTGGGGGGCCTTGATTTGAAATGTTTGGGAAGCTCTGCTGTAGAGTGTAGACTGACCAGCAGTCAGTGTTACTGCTATGTATGTACTGTGGTGAGGGACTTACAGAGATGATGTGCCCTTTGAGTCCGTGGGCTGAATCTGCACACTCTATGACCGCACTGAGCTGAGGGTAGCCCACCCCTGTCTTGATACGAGTCGTACACACAGACCCTGAAAAACACACAAGCACAGTGTACAGTCAGTCTACTACCATGAATCTATCTCCATCTATATTTCATCACCACTGCAGCAGCCACAGGAAACTATGCTTCTTCTGGTGCTGTCAGGTCAAATGCATTTATAGAGCACATTTCAGACAATGATGCAACTCAGAGTGCTTTTGCAAACACGATTAAAAAAACATCAAATGTAGCAGGAAAAAGATGTGTTTTCATTTCTTCTTAAAAGATTTTCAGTGTTTCTGAGGTGTAGAGAAGCTATACACCACCTCCCCAGCCTTTCTGGTTCCCGCTGTGGGGACGGTTGAAACACCCGCACCAGATGATCTAAGACTCCCTCTTTGGGCTCATACCAAACAAGCTTATCAAAAGAACATTAAGAGATTTAGAAACCAATATAATCCTTTAAACATTGATACTGGAGCTCATTGGGAGCCAGTGTAGTGATTTCAAAATGGTCTGTTTAGTCTGTTTTCCACTATGACCGACAACTTTGTAGGACGATGACACAAGAGAGCATCAGAGTAATCTAATCTACTGACAGTAAAAGCATGCACTAGTTTCTCTGCGTCAATATGAGAGATAAAAGTTGTAGCTCAAATCTCTTCAGAATTATTTACCATAACATTCATAATGCCTTCTGGCAGATGAAGAGAAAACAAAGTCTGAATTTCCAAAACTATTGCATGAAGAGTGTGCAGTCGAATGTGGAACTTTCACAGTGACAATGAAACACACACACACACACACACACTGTAGATGCAAGGAGACATACAGTTACACTGCACTACAAAAACGTATCATTGGCTCCTGAAGAAACCATGTTTTTGTCATACGTCTGCTTATGTGACAGAATCTTTCTCTCTCTGTGCCTTTCTGGCTCGCCCGCCTGTCTGGTTACCATTCAGTCTCTATGCTTGTATGTGAGGCTGTTGGGTTTCGTGTTGCATGAACGTAACCAGGTATTGGCAGACTCCTCACCCACCCACCCACCTGGCCCGATGCCCACTTTGATGATGTCAGCGCCCGAGAGGATAAGCTCCTCCACCATCTCCCCTGTCACCACGTTGCCGGCCTGCAAGGCAGAGAGCATTACCCCCAAGACAAACTCAGATTTAGTACATCCCATAAATCCATACAGGCCAGCCGAGACTTCAGCTGTCTTTCTTACCATGATGGTGTGTTTGGGGAACTTTTCTCTGACCGTCTTGACAAACTCCACAAAGTACTCTGAGTAGCCATTGGCCACATCCAGACAGATGTACTTGAGGGCAGGGATGGCTTCCAAGATGGCACACAGCTTCTCCAGGTCCGCCTTGCTGCTTCCCGAGCTGGCAGCTACGTGCTGTGGGGAAAAGTCACAACAACATACTTGAAGGGGAATAACCTTCAAATTGAGGATGCATGTTATTCTTATGGTTTAAGACTCTCAAGGCAGTATTTATGAACATGAGCATCTCGCCCACAGCTACAAACCAGAGGAGCAAGTCTCTAAACTGTGATGTCATACGGATGTACAGCCTGAAACTGCTTCAATGACACTGAGCAGAAGACTGGCTCGTGTTTTTCTGAACTTTTATGTACTAACTTTTATGTATTGTTATTGTCAGAAAATTCCATTTCCAATTCATCAACACTGGTGTAATATCACAGAAGAGAGGGTGGAACAAACTCTTCTGTTTTGTCTTCAGTTATGGGCCATAAACAGAAATGAGAGAGAAGTGAAAGTTTACCAGTAATGGCTGAACCGTCCTTGGTCACAAGAATAGCCATTCAAAGCTCAGATTCAGTGATATATTGCCTTTTAGCCCTGTAAGTATGATTCACTTCTTTCATTCACCTTTCTGAAATTGTGACCTTCTCCCTTTTATTGGAGAAAGAGCAAGAAAAAGTGCAAACTGGTGGTGTCCTTTTAGCAGTTTGGCAATTCCTTTTTTTTGCTACCAATCCACAGAGAGGATTGGTAGCTTGCAGACATATAAGGTTAATAAATGGTGGTGGTCTTACCTCTAAGCAGTCTGGATGACTAGCAGCAAAGTTTTTCCAGTCGTCTAAAGAGTAGTGCTTATGAATGGCTGTGAAGAGGGTGTGCTAGACAGAGAGAAAGAGGGATACAGTGTGTGTCAGGTATTTATTTACTTTGTCACTGGAACCTGTAAGTGTAGATATTGTTGGTCCATCAAAATGTCAGAAGCTGAAGGGAAATAGAGTGGTGCAGGAATGAGTCCTAAAACCAGGAAATTAGTTAGCATTTTTGCACTTCTGGTTCCCTCGTCTCGAAGTCTATGGGTTTTTTGAATGGGTTGCTGAAGAAAACGTGTAAGTATCATAAACTTTTGTTCGCCACAGAGTTTATTTTCTGCAATAATCCAAAATCCAATGGAAAAATCCCATTGGATTTTGGATTATTGCAGAAAATAAAC
>CABFOQ010053725.1:24020-84307 GCA_900660455.1 Gephyroberyx darwinii
ATAATCATGCTTCAAGCTAGCTACTGATGTTTTCTGAGCTATTGACATTGATTTCTCTCACTCATTTAAGCCAAGTTAGTTTGAGAAATGCCTATATTACATGGAGGATAACCAGTGTGTTGTTTGCTTTACTTGCACAAAGGCTGTGAAGTAAAATCTGATAACTGAAGACGACGTGAGGCATAATAAAGAAGTTGAAAAATTCAAGAGCATTGGAGAGATCCAAGATTCACACTGACACCATCCAGAAGGTTGCTGCTTTGGGCAACATACCTATCGGTGTGTTTTTATTTTTCATCCAATGCTGCAAGGAATGGACCGAACACAGCAAGAAGCAAAGTGACAGCAGAAGTGATGGTGTGCTACATGAGCTAATGCTTGAGTGCACATACAATCTCCCCAATGAAAACAGAATGGATTTTTTGGAGAGACATCTGGCTTTCAGACAAAATTTAGAATGAAATGATTCGACAGTTTGCCCGGGCTCTACAGGCAGAGATCATGTCCTGTGCTGTGAAATGTCCATTTTATGGACTCACTTGCTGATGGCACAACAGATGTCAGTGCAATAGTGCATTTTTATTTTTTTTTATTAAGAAACTTTATTTATTTAACATATTGCAAATTAACAACACAATCACATTTCAATACAATATAAGCACAACAAAAACAAACATGAGTACATGGAGCAATTTTCAATCACCCTGCAATGTTGATGGCAAACTTGAGTCCCATTGTTATTTTCTAGGATTTTACAATTCCCCTGACAGCAGTGGAGATACTCATATGCATGAGAGATCTTTCTAAAGTAAAAACTGCTAATTGAACGTCTTCATGAATACTGCATCGATGGAGCAAGCAGTATGTCAGCATACTGACATATTGCTTGTGTGGGTGGTTGGGTTTACAATATGTCCAGGAATCCAGACCTGGCTCAAGTAAACCTCTCACTGGGCCAAGTTCTACAAGAACAAGAAGAAAAAGAACACTTTATTGATCTACACTATTGTCACACACACACAGCATGCAGTCGGTGGTGGCCACCAAACACACACACACATGCAGGGAGGGCTGCGGAAATTGAGTCTCTGCTTTTTCCCATCCCACTCTCCATGGGGCAGCCAGGAGCAGTGGGCAGCCCTCTACGGCGCCCGGGGACCAACGGCTCCAGGTCTTGGGTCCACGTCGTGGTCAGGGACAGGACATGAGGGTGTCCCGGAGTTGAGTCTCGTGGCTGAACATCACTCTGGTCATACATCATCAAAACAGAAGCAGCTTTATGAATCCTTGTTTTAGCCTGTGTCCAAGTAGATTGTGTGTTCACACATCAAACACTGTTCTGACCACACTGGAAAGATGCAAGATGACAGAAGTGTCAGTGTCAGAAAAGGCACAAGAGAAAGAAATGGATGGCTGCACAAACAGGCTCTTGACGCTACAATATGCAACTTTTCCCCTGTGGCAGGAAGTGTATTGTTAGTCCCGCCCCCCTCCCCCTCAGTTGGTCAGGTTCACACTCCAACGCTTGTCACTCATCTTCACAAGCTGTCTACCTTGACACGGCACCTAGCCTGAGACTGAAGTAATTGGCATCCATAAAGCACACTACCGTCAATGAAGAGGCAGACAGTAATTTTCAATAAAACACTTTATATGAAGGGGTGTGCATGAGGAAAACATAACAACTATGTCATGACGACTGACAGGCACATGAATCAAACTTTATGAATGTTGTCAGAAGTGTCATTCGGTTGATAATGTGACTTTCAATGCAAAGTAGACACTGTTATAGATGTCTTTGTCATGACAACATGACATTAACCAAGGGGACGTAACATGTCACATGTCACGGCAGGCTTCATTATCAAACTCAAATTAACTGTTTGGCTGTATTAAACTGTCATGTGGTTGACTTTGACAATGGCTGTCACAAGACCCTTATAACTGTGCTTCATAAGCTTCATAAAGACATCATACGTGTTTTTACGTGTTATTACCCCCCATCTATCTGATGGGAGTTCAATTTCTTATGAGCCTAATTGAGACCATGCTAGCCAATTGTGCAAAGTTTCATGTCTGTAGCATTTACCATCTCACGGGAAATTGAGGTGCTGGAGAAAAACAATAATACTAATAAAATAAAGTACCAGTACAAAAACAATAGTGTCCTGAGTAACCCTAACAAAATGAATGTTACAGCAGGGTATGAATGAAAATGTCCATCATGCCTGTCATACTACAATATTATGATGGTGCACACCTAACCAGTGGTGCCACTCTTGAGGTGCATCTTCAGTAACTCAGGACCGCCATACCATTTTGCAACTAGTGTCACATTGCAAGTTGTGAAGATGCAGCTTTTATATGATGAGAGGGTTAGCGGGGGGGATTCTTCAAAAAGCTGTGATGGTATTATTGGTTGGGATTTTCATGTACATCTTCTGGTATGCCACGAAGTAACCACGAAAAATATGCTGTTTTCCAGGAAATGTAATGTGATTTGCATTTTGAAAATATTAAAAAAAACATGTTTGTTAGTTTTTGGTATTTATTGTGAGATGGGCGTGTGTTATGACATGGAGAATTAATTAACAAAGTGAACAAGTCATTTTTAATTTTATTGTGACTATAAATAAACGCTCAAATACATAAATTAATTTGTATTTATAGGCAGTTTATATAATCAAATCTTATGATCCATGACAGCAATGCTAAACAAATTGTTTGTGTGACCAATTGTTTTGTCATCAGTGAAACTGCTAAATATCAATTCAATATAATATCAATATAACTGTTTGGAAATTCAGCCGTGTAAATGTACTCATTCTTCCATAACATCTCTTAAATATTTTAAATTTTAAATGTCTCTCCCTCTCCTCCTCCAGCAGCTACTCAACAGTTAGATAGCTTTTGTATTTCAAGCATTCAATGAATTATGTAGTGGACTGTGTTCATTATGACTGGGTTTTAAACATTTAGTTACTTAAATACTAAACTGGTTGTGCGGGAGTGATTTGGACTTCTGAAAGTAACTAGATCATTTCTTTCTCCACTATTGGACAAAAGCTACTGGACGACAATATGTTAAGGAATATGTGACTTACCATATTCATCCAATTTGATAAAGATGAGTTTGAAGCAAGTACAGGAAAGTGTCCTTAATTACTAGAGTCCAGTGTGAAATGGTAATTTTGGTGGAAACACTGGGGGGGGGCTTACGTTCATGATGGAATAGATGTGTTCACCCATGTAACCCAACAAAGCAGCCATCACAAGGTTGAATGTGAAAGGCTAAAAATAGCACTGGAGCAGCTGTGCAAGTTGGCAAGAACTTAAAGCGGTGACTCAGGAGCGAAATGAACTGAAACAAACTATGGTTAAAGCCAAGCCTGTCAACATGAGTCTTGGGGCTAGAGGATTTATATTCCTCTTTGCAGCCATTAAGATCGGGCTATGCCCCCTCCCACCCCTACCAGGAGCCAGTCCAGTGCTTGTTTTCCCCCAGTACCCCTGGATGTGGATCGGTAACTTCCTTGTCTTATGCCCCTTGAGGATGATATGACCTCAGAACATCAAGTGCATTATATTAAAGCTGAGATGCAGATTAAAAACTTATGGGCCGGGCCAAATCCCCCCCCCAGGGCTGACACCCCAATAGCAGATGGGGGACCGGCTCAGTATCATCCCATACAGTATGCGACGTGCACACCCTTTTAGTGCCAGGGATGTGAAAGGTATCTGTAAACACCCATCCACCGCAGAAGCACTGCAAGAGGCTTTTAGGGAGCTGCTATGCAAAGATACCATGAAGGTCACTGAGTGTGTGTAGTGAAAAGTGGGGGAGTTTCAGAATATGCAGACAGACCACTTGGATGCTTGGAAATGTACCTGCACAAAGAAAAATCCAGCCATTAGTAAGTCAGTGTTACTTCGAGGAATCCCGTTAAGGAGGCCCTAGCAGGGCACTAGGCATCCCAGATGCAGGTAGGCCCTTTTATTTTTTTGTAGATGAAGAGAAAGGACATTGCAATGGAGTGCTAACACAAAGACGGGTGATAAAGTAGCTTGTTATTGTCATAGCGAGCAGGGTTGGATGCCATATTTACTCTTGCTAATGCAGTAGTTATTAATGAGATCAAAGTGCATGCTATGGTTATGTTCCATTCTTTTCATGTAGATCCTGTTGCACTGCTTAGTGGCGAGACAAAAACCCTGCTTAAGTGTGAGGCATACAAAACAGGAAGTGACCTGTCACACAGTGCAACAGCAGAACAGATGTAGCAGCTAAGGAAGCAGCAGGAGAAGCACAAACTTTAAAAGATAATAGTGTTTATGAAAAAAAAACAGTGTTCCTTGGAGAAACTGCATGTTCAAAGGAAGGGAAGAGATGTTTTACAGAGAGGGTGAACATCATCATGTTGAGCCCGATGACTGTGTCCTGTGTCAGATGTGCAGGTTCTACTGGTACTGTCTCCATTTCCATCTACAAAGTTGAACTGTTTTAACTTTTAGCGTTGCCTAAAAAGATGCCAGATGCAGTGTCTTTCCAAAGCTGTTGCTTTCTGTCTACCTTGCTCCCCACTGACTTCAATGTAAAAGCACAAGTGGAATTTTGTGAAAAATGGTTGAAATTCTTGACATATTGTAAGTCAAGAATTATGTCAAATAGGTGCTAGGTGATTACTACTGGGGTGTTATTAGGTGGTTACTGTGTGATGAACAGTTGTTAAGTCCTACGTTTTGGATAATAGCTATGTTGTAAATACCTTTTTTTCAGTGTAAATAAAAGTTCTGGTACTTTTGGCTTTAGCTGCTCCAAGGTCTGTTTCACGTTTTTTCCCCAACGCTCATCCTAACAACATCAAAGGCACAAGGTGCAGTTCTATGCTGCTTTTGTGGCTTTACCAAGTGATGCGCACATGAACAGAGCCTATTCAAAAGCTTACCAAGTTGGTCAACATATCACCCTACACCATTCATTCATCAACATAGAGCCCAGAGACTCCTGCAAATACGTTAATGTGCAGCTATGGGTTAGCAGTCCGTTTGAAAAATAGAAAATCAAGTCTCACAAAGCATGGAAAAGCTGTCTGCTGTAAATGTTGTAAAAATGTTTAAAACAATTATAAGTGCCTGGCAAAATATAAAGGTTTACCAAATGAATTAGCTCATGATAGGTTTTTGTTAGCCACTGTACATGACATCACAGCCAGATTGAAATTGAACTAAACCACAATGTGAACAGTAATAATGGGAGTGTGGGGTAAGGCAGGGGGCAGAAGAGGTTAAAACATTACATCCTTACAGATCCCAACCTTGACTCTTACGTTAAAACTGCCGACTGTCGCCTGCGCCAGAAGAAAACCTATTCAGACTCATTTTCTTCTGCCACTATGTTCCCCATTATCATCAAAGCCATGAATCCCTCTAACTTTTGGAGTAGTTCCTCGGGCTCTGCCGCAAAGGTCTTGTCCATATTCTTTTTCTGGCCTCAGAAGGTCAAACTGAAAATGGAGCATTGATTGTTATTCTATCTCTGGCTAGTGACTGCAACTGACGGAGAATGCTGAGAAGGGGAGGATTGTGGGGCTGCCAGGTATTCCATCTGCCAATGTATCCACTTGACTTGGCGAAAAAAAAAAAAATTGTTTTTATTCAGTCACCCCAGGCTGCAAGAGTGTTGCCTCCAGTCAGCAAAAGCTACAGTAGTCATTAATACAGATATTTCAACAAGTCATGGAGGTGTTATAGGGATAGCAGCAGATGATGTGCATCCTATACATGAACTAATGAAGTCAATCAGAGCTCGTTGTCAGCCCTGTCAGCTAAATAATCAGAAGAAGAAGATAGAAATGGTGGAGATTTTCAAAGTCAGTCCTTCAGAGTCCAGAGAGTAAGTGGGACAGTTTTGGTGGGTTTGGGGGAGATCCAGTCCACTAACCACATAAGACTTAGCGATCCAGATTGGGTCGGCCTCCAGAGGGGCCATATTGTCCTGGACCTGCTGTTGATGTTTAACCCATTGGCTGAGGAAGCCAAAACCACCCACTCCCTTCATTACAACAGATTGGAGACAGGCTTTTTGTCCATTTATGGACACAATTAAAATCCCCTGTGGCTGGGAATGTTTTTCCTCTATTTTAGATGACATTTTGTCAGTTGCTGTGAATAAAAATAGGCATTATCTACCAGCATTATATTGCAATAATTTCTACCCCTCTACTAAAACGGACAAAGAGCAGGTTTAAGAGTAGGTGGATGAGAAGATGTGGTGCTCTCTGGGAACTGTAGGCGGTATCATAATGTTAATAATCCCCTAGCATAGATACGTGTTTTTGGTTTCAAAATCCCAACCAAAACGCTACAACATACTTTTATGCATGACATATGATCTTACTCAACGATTAAAGGGGAAGCAGCTGGATATATGTGACAGGGAGGACCTGCACATTAGATGATTGCATCCAGCTGTGCGCTCAGGTAGAGAGTATAAAGCTGTCAGTTCCTAGCTAGTCACTTCAGGGTTGTATTGTATGAGCTTTGGGTTTGGTTGGTCACTGTGTGTTAAATTCCACATATTTGACCATCGTGATCTCACCTGTGTTTGTTGTTGTGCACTTTAATTCTGTTCACAGGCCACTCCCTCTCACTCACTAGTGGCAGCATAGCCCAAACTCCGGCGGGTCTGGGCCTTCTTTCCCTTTTTTCTCCCCCAATGTTTGCTGAAGATCTTACATAACGAAAATAAAGCGTATTATATATATTGTATGTTTGGTTCCTATATCTGAACAGGCTATGTGAGTAGGTAGACAACGAAGCATATTTCATATCCTCAGTCTTTACTAGGATAACCAAACAGTCACATATAGGTTTTCCATTTGACATACTTTTTGTACAAACCATCTATTATTAAGTTAGTCTTATGTGGTTAGTGGATTGAAAAGCTGGATTGGTTTGAGGTTAGTGTTGGATCTACTGATACTACCCTGACTCTTCCTCTTAGCGCTTGTTTATATATAAAAAAAAATATATCTTATTGCTTTTACTTTACCACTGGTTCTGCTCTTAGATGTTTCTTTGGGGAGGAAAGGCACTTACAAACCTTGGGTGACTAGTAGTTTTCTTGCCTACCTACGTTGAATGCACTTATTGTAAGTTGTTTTGGATAAAAGCGTCTGCTAAATGACTGCAATGTAATGGATCAGTAAGATCAGTAGGTATGTTCTCAATATGCTGCTGCATTTCAGTCATTTCCTACTGAAAACATCTTTTTATGCACATCCCTACTGTGCAAAATATTGGAGTTGGATGGGGCACTCAGCACAGCTACGTGCATTGTGTATATGTCTGACAGGGCAGAAGGCTGGCTCAGAAGGAACCTGATGTTGTAGTTCCCCTGAGTGGGATGCAATGATTGGGGTGAGGAACGTGGGCAGAAAGAGCAAACACTACAGCCAGCACCATTATGGGGGCCAGGATCAATCACATAAGATAAGCAAGCACTGGAAACGGTGTGAGAACTGGCAACAGAGGAGTGAAGTTTCATAGTGTGAAGTTGTATGGGTAAATCAAAGAAACTGGGTACTCATAGTGAAGTTGCAGTCCGACATCAGTAATAGTTTTGTTTTTGCTTTACTCTGAATTCTAAAGTTAGCTTTTTACTTCAGTTCTGTCTTCTTCTCCACCTTTTGTGCTGGTTTATTATAGTTACAGGTGCTGGTTTATTCTTCTTTTTCTGCCATCTTGCAAATTGCCAGGAGATACACTGGTACATCCCAGTGACGTGAAACTTGGCAAAATGTTGAGTCTTTGAACATTTTCATAAAGCTCTTGACCCTTGACAGTCGTTTGGAGACTTTTCATTGCAAGGGGATATTTCCCCATGGAAAATGTATTAACTTAAATAATAAGGGGACTCTTTAATCCCATACTGTGATCAGCAGAAAAGTAATAGATTTGAAGGGTAAATAATTTAAAATTACTTTGTGCAATTAGACAGTGTGTTCCTCAAACGCTACAAGAACCAGAGACATTTGGGCTGCTTGACCTTCTCTGCAAACGGGCAATGTCGGAGGTATCTGCAGATTTAGTTAATATCGCATCTGTTAATCCAGGTTTACTTTTCCTCTGGACGTCCAAATCATGGTAAGTATCTGAATGCCTTTCTTGTCTTGTAAACTTCAACCTGCCCCAACCACTGTGATTGGTAAGATGACCTAAATCACCGTTAAATGTTTCCAGGACACTATTTATTTGTTGCAATCAGAAGTAAATACTATAGGTAATCCCTTACAGCAAAATTATTTTTCACTTTGCTGTAAGGGATTACCTATAGTAATAAACTAAATGTAATTTTGGATTACAATGTGTGGGAAAAAAAAGAAAAAAACGTGTCCAAAAAACACTTTGAATTTGTGCTTTGAATTTCACATCTGTATTTTCACGTCACATTTTTGGAAGAGATGAAATACAAAAACTAATAGCTGCTAAGGGTAGGCTACTTGATACTTCAATTAGACCATTAGTTAAGAAATCCATAAAGAGTGCAGAAAAGCAGAGTTCAAATGGAAGGCTGGTGGACTACAGATTTCTTTTGACATACTTTAAAATCTGATGTCAAAATATCAGAGCTGTTAAGGATGCTAGATCCACCTCTTTACCAGGTTTCCCAATCCCAGGTTATTGTCTAGAACTATTAATCGCCTTGTGAACCCCCGCTCCCCCTGACTGTGACAAGTTTTTAATCTTTTTAGATAAGATTGAGGACCTAAGATCTCCTGCCCCATTTTCTTTACTGACGTATCCTGTCCTCATCTAGATACCCTAGATTGGCTGGTAGTAGATCTGTCCTTTACTAACAGGCATTTCACAGGGTACAATACACTGTCCTGCTTCATTTGTAGCCCATTCACCAATAATACTGCTAAAATATGACCCCAAAACTGTGGCCACAGTGCCTTGATTGTGATCATAAATAGCCAACAAATCCTTTTTCTCTTCATAACACATCAACTGACAATGCTATACAAATGATGCGGAGCAGGTGCATGGTTAGGGAAAGCTACCATTACGGACGCTTTCAAAGCTCTCCTCACCCCTCTCAATGGCACCTAGTGACAAATTGTATATGCTGTTGAATCTTTTTCTACAGTTCCAACATTGTCAAAAAGAGAGCTTCTATCATTACTGGGTCTCCTCTGTTTTGCCATTGGAATTATCCCTCAGGGCTGCTCCTGTCTCATTCATTAGGTATGGCTTCGATAAGTCTGTCCCTAATTGTAATGACAATATTGTTTTGGATGCAGGCTGCCTCTCAGATCTTTGTGTGACATCTCTTTTCTTTAATAACTACGTTGTTGAGACATCTGCATCCCTCCAGTTTTTAACAGATGCCACTCCATTTGTTGGCTTTGAGGGGGTTGATAATAACAAATGGTTCTCTGATGTTTGGCCTGATGAGTTGCTTTCACTGGCAGCAGAGCTCAAACCCACCGCCTTATTTGACTTGTGTCCAATTGTTATAGGCTCATTTGTGGTCCAGGAAACAAATCTTGGTATTTTACGACAACAAAGCAACAGTTAACATAAGTGCCCATTATTAACAGTCTAATTAGACCTTTAACATGGACATGTATTACAGATATTACTCTTATGCACTGCTTATATCCCTAGTTATGAGAATTGTCTTGCTGATGCTCTCTCATTTTAAAAGCCTGTGTCCCAACCCCACACCGCCCAGCATCCCATGCCCTCCAGCCTGGTGTGTCTTCTCCTCTTTCTGTGCTAGTTTATCAATAAGCCCACTGCCTGTTAGCCTCCCATTAGCCTGTACATTCATAGATCATTCCTTTGAGTCTCGTAAATTACAACCCCACTCCATCAAGGCAATGATCGCTGGCATTCAATTTCATCTGAGGCTTCTGGACCCATCATGTAATGTTATTTGGGAATCCTTCAGTCTCAGACCTGAGCTGATAACATTCTTATCATCTGTGATTTCAACATCCACCTAAATATCACCTCTGATCCTCTCAGTAAGCACTTATTGGTACCTTTGGCCTTATTCAATTTGTACATGAACCCACCCACCACGGTGGCAGTACCCTTGGCCTGGTTTTGACCCGTGGCATTCCTGTCTGATGTAGTTGTCTCCTCCTATATACCCGCCTTATCTGACCACTATTTTATTAAAGTCTAGATTGAATTGACCTGCCCTCGCAGACATCGTAGACAGCGTTGTCTTTAGCGTCATTTTTTCGACATGATGAATCGATCAGATCCAGGTCAAAGAACTGCCAGTACAAAATTGTGACATCTTTTGAATATGTTGCATTTAAACTGGCTTGTTCTGCACCTCTGAGCTCTCTGAGTAACTCACATCTGTCTGTTCCATGTCCTCATCTACTCTCCTGCTTGGTGACTTCAACATCCACGGGGACTCTAATAGCTCCTTCGCAGCTGATTTATGTCGCTGCTGAATTGTTTCAGATTCACACATGTTCAGATTCACACATTCATTGACAGGTCAATGTGTGACAGAGGTCATGGGGCTGTGTCAGGAGTAAAGGCTTTATTTCACCAAATCAAATGATCAAAATAGGAAAAACAAAGTTGTTTAAAACACATAAGCAAAGAAAAAGGACATAAAAAAATACTAAATTTGAGCCCTTTAACTAAATTGAGGTGAACATACCAATAACTAGTGATGTTACGCTTGATACCAAAGCCTCGAAGCGTGTGTCGAGAATGTAGGGCAGTTTCCCGTGAACCTCTGTATCGAGGCTTGTACCGTTTTAACATCATCGATGACGTTTGAAGCCTCATCCACGGAGTGATTCAGGAATGGATTCTGGGTTGGCGGACAGTTTTGAATCACTGACAGGAGACTTTTGTGACAGTGTGAGATAGTGGTGAGATAGTGGTGAGATGGAGCCACAGAGAAAGCGCAGATTTCCCCCCCATTGCATTATAATAAGCCATATAATGATATACTGTATCATAAAAAGTGTCAGAACATAGATAAGTAACATTTTGTTCACATGCCAGATTTGAACCCGTGAATCCCATTTCCACTGAAGCGCACTATGAGCGGTACAGATGATGAGATCGCACTGCACGTGGAGCCATTTCTACGGCATTATTGAACCGATTTTTGTTCGCTTATGGTTTTATAGCCTAATATGAATATATACATTATGCAGTAATTTCATTTTTTTTTAAGTTGATTACATCAGCAGTTTAATTCATTGGCCTTTAATGGCCCAAACCGTTGCACACATCGCTGTGCTGCCAGTTCTAATTTCTCTCTAATGCTCTAATTTCTTTAGACCAGCAGGGGGCCCTAGCGTACACTTGAAGCCTGGAGAAATTAACCCATTTTCAACCGATTTGGCTGGACCGCTTCAACGCTTCGAGAAGCTTCATCTCGCCATCACTATCAATAACGCAACAGAAGTCTGAACTGAACAAACCTGACCTAACAACTGACACACAAAGAGGGGTATATATATATACACTCATGGGCTAGCCTACACAGACACAAAGGGGGGAAACATAATTCCGGACAATCAAAAAGACCCAAAATAAACCCAACAACTAATAATGACAAAATACAAATAAAGTAACCAGTAATTGTAAATACTGAAAATACTAATACAACCGAACTCAAAAGGGAATATCCACATGCTGCCATTCTTTAAGAAAGTCTTTTGTTTGGAGTTCCCCCGCCCAGCACAGGAAGTTGGTCTATTCCACTTCCTGCATTTAAGGGTGCATAAAAGGGTGCCTCAAAGTTCAACTCCTCTTTTGGGGCGGATGACTCAGCAGCATGTGGAGGAACAAAGAGAAAACCAGGTAATATTAACACATTTCCAACCAAAATAAACCTATGACCACTAAATGTTAACCAAAATGCTTAAAACAAAATAAACATGCTTAATCAAAATTGTGTTGGTGATTATTTGTTTATGTCTGTTATGTACTGAACACTGCAGTATGGTGTCGGCCATCGGTAGGGCCGTCACAGGCTGATCGCATTCTCTTCCAAAGATAATATTCTACGCAAAGAAATCCCACTCCCGTAGGTATAGACTACTCACAAGCCACGGGCAAGTGAGAAACACCGGAGCTCTGGAAAAACTGTTCGTCAGAAATTATTAGACATGGACGTTGATCATCCGTTTTTCCAACGTTGGAACGTTCGAGGGTCTACAAACTCCTCCGACCAACAGGAAGTTCTGTTTTCTCAGAACCAACCCCCCTCATACTTCCGCCCTAGCTTATACCTAGTTCATTGGTTTCAACAACAATAGGTTAATAAGATGTCTGATGGTTGGTGGTTTGAAGCAGCTCACTCAATTCAGGAACCAAATTGTACCAGCAGTCATAAGGTGGACCCTGTTGCGTTGAAATGGTTCACTCAGCAGTTCAGAAATTAAACTGAATCAGCAAAAAATAAGCTTAATTATGTAAGACAATTGGGCAGCATGGTGGGTAGAGGGTGATTCCTTGCCTTCTTCCCAATGCATGCTGGGATAGACCCCTGTGACCCTGAATGGGAATGTGTATGAGATGTATGAGAAGATGTGTATGAGAAGTGTATGTAGAACAAATGTAAAACAATTATACCAAGAGCTGAGAACAGTGTATGACTCACCACTTCTACCATAACTATGCCATCATATGATATAAAACTCCCATCATAGTCATTAGATAAATATGTTGGACTTCAACTGGTCTATTTCCTTTTCAGACAGAGCCAATGGCTGATCTTTTTTGCTACTTCAGAAGACTTTGTGGCCTGCCATAATCCCTGACCATAAATCCCTAAGTAAACTAAGAGCAGATATGGCTACAGCACCAAACATCCACGCATTCACAGAGTGTACGCTTGCTGTTCAGCCTCAGCTGCTTATTGTTTCTGAGCCTCTTCTTTAAATATGCTTCATCCACTGTATCTTCCCTTGGTACAATGAGTCTGCTGAGTGTTGGACCACAGTACCAGGTCAGGTTCGATCTCTGGCAGGAATGTAAGTTGCTGGCCTATGTCTGTGTACATATTCCAATCCCTAGCTTCCCTAACTTGTGCCTTCTCAAAAATAAATCTTTCATGACTTTCACTACATGCCAAAATGTACCCTGACATGACAATAATTAATTTCTGTTCATTTACTTTGCATTTTTGCCTTTATTTGACAAATTATAGTAGAGAGCAACAAGAGACATTGGGGGATTGAAGGGGGTGACAGCATCGTTCAATTGCTGTTACAAGGGATTTCAACACTTCATGATATTGCCATGTGTATTGTCCTCTGGCAGGACTAACTTTGCATCCTGATCTGTCCAACAGAAGGTATGTGGGGTCGTCACCCAACCATTTTTACTAGCCACTTAATACTATTACAGGTACTACAACTTTGGATAAGATCCTCTGCCTGCTAAGTGATGCCAACAGTGACGCATAAGCACAGATAAAAGTGTTATGGAGTTGGTTAAGCGGGCAGTATACTACAGTATACAGTATACCAAAAAGACAGAACAAGAAAAGAACAAAAGGACGCGGTGATATGGGTTCTTTCAGTGCAAGCAACACAAGCCGAACTTCTCCCTCTGAGAGCTCCCCCGGCAATTGATCTAAATGCCATTGCATCATGGCGGGGGACGGCATTTAACCTCCTTTTCCGGTTCATTAACTATACTTGTACTAACCCTAATAGCTGCCACTGAATCACTCTGCACTCCCTAGTAGCAAGGAATGACATATGAAGAATTTTTATTGAGTATACTGACATTGGTGTTCAGGGACATGTTTGCCGGTGGTTCTTTTGTCAACCATGCCTTGAGTTTTTTCCTGAGGGTCAAGGAAAAGCCATAGCACAAATGATCTCACACCTAAACCCAGAGCCATTTTAGTACAGTGCCAGCTGCAATGGTATCACACAATGATATGATGACAACATTAACTTAGCAAACAGAGTTCAGGCCCTGAATTGTACTATCCTTGTGATTTAACATGGCTGCGTACGTTTTTATTCTCCAGTCCGTCTATGCTGTATGTGATTTGGCGATTTTGTTTTTGGGTGATTTGTGATTTTTAACACAAAGTATTACTACACAAGAAGAGGTCCAATATAAAAGGTATAATCTATTGCTTGTTGAATGTCAATACAGGGAAAAGGGTCTTTTTTTTAATTCAAGGTGAAAGACAGAAAGGGACAGACTGGTATCCAATGTCTAGTGATTCAACCACCTTTCTAAATGGGCCTAAACAAGTATCCATCTATTGATTTTCCTCTGAAAAGATTTAATCAGATGCTTGCCAAGATTCAGAAAGGACAAAGCTTTCCATTTAACCCTATTGTTGCACACCTCAGTGAACCTGTCGCACTGCTGCATATACATAAGGAAAGAGACAGAGGATAGTGGTAAGGAAATTAAAATTAAAGTTAAAAAAAATCCAATTTGATTACCGTAATTGTAAAAGAATGTATTGCATTTCTTCTATATGCAATTATAAATGCTGTGATTTGTGGTTATATTGCAGTTAAATATGAGGCTTGAATGTGTACTGAAAAACAGTGTAGAGGTCAAGGTTGTTTCCCCTCCTCTTTTTTCCTGAAATCAAATTAGGTTTACAATTCAATAGAGCTAACAAGGCTTAAAAGGTTCAAAGTTGGGTGTCATTGGCTAAATAACCCCTAAAGCTTGTAGAGGCAGACTCAGTTGTTGTTTTTCCATTTCTAGAGGCCAAAGTCTCTTTCTGAGACAAGAATTGCAGAGACAAGTAAAAGGAAGCTGGACGTGTAAAGTGGAATAAAGTAATTATCAAAACAGTACGGGCCGGAAAGTGAGTTTTGAAAGCCAGAAATCTCAGCACCTGGCCAAGAAATGGTTGAGTTATTGGTATAGATCAACAACCCTATCAATCCCATAGATATATTATGGTGGTTTTGTGCTATTGGACAGTAAAGGTTTTACTTATTACACCTTTATAGGCAGAAATTGTGCTTTGTTCAGTTTCGTACTGAAATTATGATTCAATTTAGTTCCGTTCCTACCGTACCTACTACACACTGTGAGTTAATTACCATTCTCTAACCAAAGGCAAGGCAGCAGCCACCTGCTGTGGCACCTTTGCATGACCCACCTTGGAGAAGCGACCTCCAAACACCTCCACCATTCATCGGAGAATAATGAGAAAGAACACAAAAGAATGCAACCAGTAAGGAGGGTCTCCAAGAATAGAATTGACAACTCCACAGAGCGCTAACATTAGGCCCAGTGAACCTTAATTGGACTTTGATGTTGCTTCAGGCTCAGAAGGGAATAGCATCTTTTTTAGCTGGCCAGTTCTCTCAGGAATAAATTGAAATGCATTACAGATGAAAGGGTGACCACCTGCCAGGTGCTGCAGGAAACTAAAGGGTGAAATGATCTCAATGGGGTTTCATCAAAAGCAATATTATAGTGAGATAACATTCTACATTGGCAAAAAAGGCTTTATTAGTTCTCAGCATGGCAGTTGTCGATCTCAGACTGAGTTTGTGTTTATCATTGAGGCGGTAAGTTATTGAGACCGTGAACTAGTGAGCAATCGAGTGTCAGCGCTTCTCAAATCGCTTGTAGCTAAGTGTGGCACTGTCACATCCATGTCCTCTTTGCATTTGCACAGGTGAGTAATTGTCAGGAAAACATCTTTACACAGGAACCACTGACCTTTTCTTGGCAGGCAGCTGTGTTTGCTTCTACCTGAGTGGAGATGTAGGAGATGTAGATATATGTAAGTCACATTGTGTTGCAGTTGTAGCTACTGGCTGATAATTAGAATATCAATCATTACTCACCTCCCGGCATATGAGAAACTAAACCTGACTGTGTATTCACACTGCAAGCAACTTGGTTGATAGGTCGCTCTATTCTGATTGATTGTGGTTGTACAAGAGGCTCCAATTGCGTCTATGTAATGGTCTGCAGCTGCAAAGTTTTGAACAAGAAAATCATGTATTTTTTGTTGCTTTGGTATTGCCTTTCATAACGTAACATACTTGGTTGAGGTAACACAGCTGCTTGTCATCCACTCTTCAGTGTTAAAGTATTAGTCCTTAAGATTTTCATATTAATAAATACCCTTTTTGATACTTTATATCGTTGGAATATTTTTAGCAATCGCCATTCAATGTTGGCGTTAAGAAAGTGTTCTCTATATCAGTGGTTCTCAATCCAGTCCTCAGTTACCCCCTGTGCTGGAGGTTTTAGCTCCAGCTCTACTCAGGCACACCTGAACCAATTAAGGTATCATGAAAACTGGAAGCCTCTGATTGGTTCAGGTGTGCCTGAGGACTGGATTGAGAACCACTGCTCTATATGTTTCCCTTGCTGCCAGCCGGGTCCGTCATTCCCAGCAAAAAAATATGCATGCACAGGAAATGATGCAACTGCAAGAGAGGAAGGCAACAGTTTTCATTTCGCCCGCCTTTGTTTTCTTTTTCTCTCTGTTTTATTGTAATATTGGTTGTGTTATTACTCTTTGTGATTTTCATGTTAAGTGTCTTTGGGTACTTTAAAAAAACACTATATAAAACAAATGTATTATTATTATAACCTAGGATTATAACCTAGGAACTGATGCGGATGTGGCAAATTCTCTTTGGCACTGGTATGTTTCTCTGAAATGAATGTGATACTGATAGCTCTAGTCTGGGTTGTGTTATTTATTTTGTGTCAGTGCGGATTTCAAAAAGTTAGCTAGCAAGCTAACCTAGATCTATTGCAAGTTCAGTAAAAAACATTCATCATGAGCCATAACCAACCAAACACTTGCATCTGTTGGCTGTAAAGGTGTCAAATGTTTGTCACTTGCATGCATGTAGCTTTAAATGAAGAAGCTTTTTGTTTGTAACGTATTGTGCATTACAGTGCCTCACAGTGAGCGTTATCTGCTGCTATGTATAAGCACCCTGTGCTCTTTTGTCTGTATGATGTCAGCGGTCTTTGGAGTATAGTTCAAGGATATGTTGCAGAACAAACTATGTGTGGTCTTTCAGCCAACGTCAGAAAACAAAACATGTCAAGAATGCAGCCTACTCCACAGGTCAAGAGTTCACAGCCACAATATCCTTTTACATTGACAGATACAAATATTTTGCCTGGAGAGACTTTCAACAATGTCTTTGCAAAACTTCTTCTTCTTTCTTTAATGCACACACTTAACGCCCCCGCCTGCATCGTGTATAAGGCAAGCTTGATGCAGCTCCCCATACACAGGTGCACTTGGAACAACACAGGTGTGCAGTGTGATGGTGTGCCATCATATCATACTAGGGTCTCTGGTGTGCTGCACCATTTTACTGGAAGGCATGAGTGGGCTTCCAGGCAGCGCCAGCACAAACCTTTATTCGAGAGTGGGGAACACAGTAAGGCCTGGATTGTTGCAGGCTCACCTGCCCACCAGGCCCTCACTGACACAATCCTCTATCCTCACAGGCTGAAGGATGTGCTTAAATTCCTCAACTTGAGGAAAATTAGATAATGTTTGGGATACTAGTGAAGACTGGAGCGGACCCAATACAAAGTGTCATTCTGTGTGCAGACAGCTTTACATATGAAACCATATAATTTCTGTAAGGCCTGAAGAGTTCAGGTAACTTTACGCTCATTGTGAATACACAGCATTGTAAGATCTTTCTTGCAAGGCTTCTTTCTTTTTTCACATTGGAATAAAAATATAGATGCATGTCAAATTGAAGTAAATAGTTTATTGTCTGAATAACCATAACAGGACACATAGTTCACTGTCAAAATTAGATAGAATCAAGTGTTTTCCAAAATAATAAATGGATAAAATAAGAGTAACACCCTAAACAAGTTGTCTTGTCATTTTCGTTCAATGTCAGTTGGCATCTCTCGGCATCTCTCGGTGGTGGCATGTACACCACCACCATGGCTGTCCACTTAGTGTAGCAGTAGGTCCAGGTGTTGCCTCTCTGAATGACCACACATCAAACATGACGCCCAGCAAACGTGCCATCAATGTTTGGTCCTTCTTTTCTGAACTCATGGCATCTTTTCCAGCCTGTGGATGCAATGCTCATCTCAATATCAAATGAATCTTCATTATAGCATTATCAAAGATGTACTATGTCATACCTTTCTTTCTGCCATTCACCTTTCTGGAAGGAGTTTCACCTTTTCTTGATGATCTTGATCAAGCAGTTCTCTGCCTCTTCCTTTCCCTCTGCCTCTCCCCTTGCTCCTCCTCCAAGAGCTGCTGCTGAGGTAGATGGCTGGCCTTCAAACTCTCACTTCCAATGTTAATCTGTAGCTAACACAACATTGTGTGATGAAAACCAAGGTTTATGATGTTTAAAAAAAACCCTCATACATCATTAGCTAGCTCCTTATTAGTTGAGCTTGAGGTCTCTGTGAAATTTATCAAACATTACCATATCCTACATAATAAAATGAACAAAAGCTAACAATATTTTAGATATTTGGAAAAGCTGACTAACAACGTAGCTTTGTAGAAACTAGCATTCTTATTTAGCATTGACTACCTTAAATAATACAAATTCCTAAAAGGTGCAACTAACAGAATTCAAATGTGCAACCTTCTATCACATCAATATGAGCCTTGGTTGGAAAAATAAAATGTACAGGAGCCTAAAATAAATAAATGGAGTGTAATGTGCAGCCGCCATTTCTTAGAATTGTCTCCCGGTCTGATCTCCTACTATTGGCAGCAAACCACAGTGATCAAAAATAATAAAACTCACAGGCATTTCTTTGACCTGTATGTTGTATAAACAGCAATTTATGTTGCCACTCATTCTTGTGATATTTTGATTACTTTTTCCACAGTACTAAAATGTAAAAAGATGGTTCTAGTACATCGGGTCAGATCGGGTTCGGGCCTTGAAGTTGTGACCAAACAAAACAAAATGTGACCACATATTGTGTGCGCACCACATATGTATGGCAGAAGGGGTGAAGTCATTTCTGAAACCTTAAAATCCTGTGGCTGTTGTGCTGTAGAGTGTCAGCGACCCTGTCTATACCCTAGTCAACCCGACATACCTGCCGAGTTTCAGGGGTTTTCCACTATGGGAACCATGTGAAAACTGAACAAACAGCAGGAATATTAAAAATAAGAAGAGTGAATGTAAAAGATGTATTTTATTCTGACCTGAAACACTGCAACACCCTCACTGTGAAAACTGACACAAACAAGACATGGCTACAATCAATGCCAGTAACCACAAATCATGGAAATAATAATGTAGATCACTGAAGTGGCAGCTCAAAAACGTAATGATACCAATTCCCACTTCACTGTAGGAACGTTCCCTCTCATGACAATCACCCTCTTGAAAGTTACATTGCGAAGAGAAAGAACTAGAAAAGGTCACATTTGAAAATGAGCTTGCTGCAGTTTGAATGGTTGAAATTGAAGCATACATTGAATAGCAGTCAAGGTGTTACTAGATGGTTGCTAGGTAGTTAAAGGTGTTTAAGTGAAGCAAACACACTATAATAAAGAGGAAACTACAAGAATATGAGTGTTTTCATGTCTGTGTGTTTTGGTAACACTTAAATCTGAGACGTTTTTTGTACGTCATGAATGAAGCCTCGCTCAAACCAATCATTCATAGTCTCAATTTATTCTTATTCAGGTTCATGGGAGGCTGAAGCCTATCCCAGCATGCACTGGATGGAAGGCAGGGTGGTAGTGGTAGAGCACTGGTAGAGCCACAATGTCTGCTCATGATATATTATATTTAATGAAACCACATGATAAGGATATATATCCATTATAATCATATCATGAGCTCACCATAATACGTAATGATAGTCTATGTTGTGAGACTTGGAGCGATTAACACTCAGGGCTCCTGGATGATTCTGCTAAAGACGTCAATAAAGTGTTTAGTAAAATTAAGCACCATAAACTCACTGGAAGTGTGTCATATCGTTATTTAATGATCACATGTTATCCTTACGTGAACTCTTACATACTGCTAACATATTTTTAAAAGAGGCATTTTAAAATTGTACAAAAATCAAAGGGTATGAATACTGGCAGTCTATATAATGTTCTTATGATACCAAATAATGTACAAGAGGATGTAAAAATGAGGATCTTTGCTTTTGTGAACTTTTTGTGTCACAGGGGAACACTTGAGTTGGCGACGATTGCATTAGTGATGGAACAAGACGGTCTGAGCTATAGGGCTCGCTTCATGCTGCATTTCTGACAGATCATTGCACATCTATATCGTAATGTTGTTTTGGAGGAAACAGATCAATAGCAATCTATTTCTAAAAGTGCTTCTGCTCATCACAACAGCCCACTGCTCAGTGGATGGGGCTATTCTCTCTTAATTAAACCCAGTTAGATGCAATCTGGGCTTTGACGGGCCTCCAATCAAAACTATTGATGAGATTGAAAGGGATGATGATAGAATGCTCAGGGATGCTGACACCAGGCAATCTATAGTCTTGCAATTTAACAGGCTTATTTTACCCACTCATTCCTGCAAAGCACCTCAGCTCTCACTTTAGAGATGCTACTAAGGGTGGGATCACACGAGGAATGAGGAACTGCTGGCTATCAGATGTCAACATCCGGGGGCATTTCCTGTAGTTGGTTCAGACTAGTTACGTTAGTCGCTCCTAACAAACCTACCCAAATGGACCAAACTGAAGGACGCTCCAGACTCCAACTAACCCTCTCCAGATATGATTGGTGTGAATGCACCCTACCCTACAGAGTAGTCCTGTCTGAGCCCAAAATCCTTGCCAGGTGGGATTCTACTATAGATTAATGGTAGATGCTTCATGCATGGTAGGTTTTAATTGAAATTATGGCTGTTAGAGAGGTAGCACTGAAACACCACATCCACACCTGGGGAGGAGGATTACCTGCTCTAGCTGGGACATATTTATGCTCACAAACTGTGAAGTAGATACTGCTTAGGGGAGTTGGCCCTACTGGGACCTGTCAGTATTTTTGTCCATTATTATGACAGATGAATATGGCCTAAAATGCAGAGTAAAAGAGGTAGGTATACTACATATACACACATATATCCATATATCCAGGACTACACTACTGGCTGATTTGCCTAGTTCATTATATAATTAAGGTTTGTTTTGACTGTATCCCATCAAGCAGAGGAGGAGCGTCAACGTCAAGATGGCCATTGCTCAGCATTGTATTCTGTGTATATGTATGTATATGTGTATATTGTGCAGAATATTTTAAATGCTGTATGCATCACAAGACCTCATATCAATAGTCTTTAATAAGAACAGAAATTGGAAAACAAATAAAAAATCTTATTATCTTATTATTTTATATTATGTTATAACATCCACTCCAAAAATGAACATTTTCAAACATGGCTGTCAGCAGTGATATATTGAATTTCCTTATGTCCCCAGTGTAGGTGTTGATTGTACATGCAGGATTATAAAAGTCTACCTTAATCCCTTGACATTATTTCACTGGGAATGTTTAGCTTTCCATGACACTTGATCTTAACACAACACCACATAGAAAATGTTAAGTATGATGTTATTATTCATGGGTAGTGATGTTTTCCCATACTGGAAATAAGATGCAAAGTGCATGGAACTGTCCCATTTGGCCTTTAAGTCAGCGCCATGGAACGGCAGAGAAACTGAAAACCTACAAGTAGTGCAGCGTGGGAGTCCTTTGTTAAAAGCATAATGCCTATCTCAGAGGAGACGGCTAGTCTGCTTTAAGTCAGTCATTCATTACTCTTATCTGCTGGGGGATGCAGAAGCCCCAACTATCCCTTATGCCATTCTTATTTAAATGTATATGAAGCCTCACCGCCGAGAAGGAAATTCTTTCTCTCTCTCTCTGATTGATTACAAAATTATTATGTACAGTCATGGATGTAAGAAACAAAGAACACAGTTATAGCACGATGCTATAGATTAGAGCGGTACAGAATGTGAGTGTGTAAGAGAGAGAGAAAGAAGAGGACAGAAAGATGAGAGGGGGAAGAAGAGAGAGTGAGAAGCAGAAAGAAACAATAAATTAGTCATGAGGATATGAGGGAGATTGAAGGTTTCACAGATCCAATGCAATCTGATACAAGGTCTTATTTTTAACAATACAACATTTGCACTGCGCTTGAAATGCCTCCCACTGTGGTATCAAATCATTTTGAGTAAGCTACAACTCCTTTTGCTGCAGCATTTTTTTATTACGTCATATTAAATTAGATTACATCAGATGACTTTATTGATCCCCTTGGGGAAATGGGGTTGTTGCAGCAGCAGATAATGGGATACAGCAAAAAGAAAGAAGAATACAAGCATAAAAATAGAGCAAATAAGGGTTATGAAAACATACATCACCGATGATCCGGACACTTTGACATATTAAGTAGATTTCACTTTATTATTTATTATTATTTGCTAGTTTATATTAATGACATTACATCACACTCAATCATACATGTTTTCTCTTTCTCAAAAGGTGTTTCATTTTAGTCTTCCTCTCTATCCACGATGATCTGTGGGCAACATTTGCAATTATCTTGACCCCCTTTTGCGTTATGAATTGCCCAGCCCTCCAAGCACGAAAACAGCAAAGGGGAAATAATAGCAACTGTCAAAGAGTTCAGCTGGGATCTAACCATCTGGACAGCAGTTTAGGTCTTGGATGGCTACACCGCATCCAGAGGTGCATTCAAATGCTCCAAGATTCTGTTATGTTTCACAAAATATGGCCAAGTAGCGTTGCCAAATACACCACAGGGCAGTTCATAACGTGCCATCAGTTGTCAGCATTCTCCAACTGGCCTGGCACCATTAAGCCATTTTTGCTTAGCTTCTTGTTTGGTCTTGAATGCAGCCCAGATCTGTTAGGCTCTGTGCCGCGACAGGGTCAGGGTGGGACAAGATACATCATTTAGCCAGTCCAGACGGTCTTGCAGGGCTGGCCTTTGGGTAATGGATGAGGATATGAGACAAATAATGTGAAGATTTTGCTGTGAAATATTCCAAGCTAGGAATGCTCAAGACTTATTGGACCATAAGGCAAAATGAGTACTCAAATGAGTACTTAAGGAGGAGGAGTTCAAAGTATTTCTTTAGTGAAGTGTCAGGTGAAGCCGTGTGGTTTGTAAGGAGGCCATCACCGTATTCAGAGATTACATTGTGAGCCGTCAGTTCGAGAAAAAACCTTTTTATGTATACTCGAGTTCAGTTACCTGATACCCAGTGCTCTTGAATTCCTTGTTAAGTAGACGTTTTGTTCCCTGCCTTCATTCAATTAGTGCTAATGTTAGCTTTTTGTAAATGTTATACCTGTGTCTTGAGCAGGTGCCCTGCTATTGATATATTTGTGAAAAATATAACCATAACGCTAATATCTGTTTCTTTAAATGTCATTATTGTTAGTGGAGAATTTGACATTTGACATCAAACAAAATAAATTATCAAATCAAATTTGTTTAAAATAAAAAAATAAAAATTATAGGACCCTCAATAGCAGAGAGCAGAATAAAAGCTGAAAACAGACTGCTGCCTGACATGGTGACAAAGTAAAAGGACTGTGGGGTTTTTAGCTCTTATCAGTTTACATACATCTTAGGTGCAATTTTTGCCTTCCTATCAAGTTCCCATGCCATGCAGGTTTCAGGTCCCTTAGAAGTTCATATCCTGCTGTTGGATTACATTGCAAGGCTTGTCAAACAACTAAAGACAACTAAATCCAATTGTAATCATTGTATTACGGAGCCAAAGTTTTAGGGTGCTATGGGGCAGTGTAATAGGATTGTTGGAGTACTCAAGATTTAAACAGAAATCCTGAAGTGATATAGGGTTTTGGATTGCACATAAACCCTATATCACTTCAGTGTGAATCTTATTAGACTGTAACAATCCTACCGCCCCCTAAGGTCCTGTACTACACATCGGGTTATAAACTATGATTAATTCCAAGCGCTGCTGTAGCTGACCTCCCAGAAGGAAGGCGAGTGAAAGGAGAATTCCTCGATGGGAATAAATATAGCATCACGTCATTATTATTATTCATTACATTCTGTCATATCATCAACCAATCCAATAGAGTTTCCCCACTGGAATCCTGGATTTAACAATACTGAAGCGATGCACTGACGTCTTTGATCTTCTAAGTGTTGAATGACAAAGGCTGGCAGCTATTTCACCACCATGTGTCCAGTATGTATTTATACAGTGCATGCTAAAGGTTTAGTATACTGTGTCTGCATAGTGGTCTTGAAAAGCTAGCGTAGCATTATTTTGATCATCATGCACTCCCAGAGGAAAACTCTTTTGCTCAGAGTGGTCTGTTATTTGTATCATTTTGTGATCACCTTCATCTGAAATGTTTCTCCTAAGGGGCAATGAGGAGATACCAGAGAGAGAAAGGACTCTTGAAACTTTATGATGCCACCATGTGACATATATAATGGTAATAACCTCCTACCATATGGCTGTTGGCCCCATGACTTCAATAGGAAAATGCAACAATATTGAGTTTTCTTTGAGATCTTTCTCTAATCTCATGGTTTTAGATTCAGATCATCTGGAGACCTGTGGCAAGAACGAATAAACTGTTTGCATTGGAAATACCTGACTTTTCTGGCTGTCTTGTATCACCCATGGCAATGCATCACCTTGATGATGATTCCACACCAAGCTACAATGAATATTTCACAATGCATTCCTTCATATTATAGCATGGTAAGCAAGCACAGAAAAACTGGGATTATTTTACCATGTTCAGTGGAAAAAAGCCATGTTCAGTCCAAAAAGCACTTAACTGTCACACCTGAGGCGCAGGATAACCTTACTCACCCTAACATATGGTACATGATCCTAAAGTCAGATAACAGAATATGACAACAGAAACCGTAGATATGAGAGATGACATGTTGGAGATGTCATATGACTAAGAATCGCAGACGAGAGAGGCCATTCAACCTGTACCACATCCCTCTCCCCTGGAGGAAACCTGTCACTGTCTATTCAGGTGAGGACCATCCTCTCTTGACAATCTTTAAAATGATCTGAGCGGCCGGGCCTGCTCACCCTGCCGGCCTCCTCACCTCCAGACAGTTACTTTTCAAGGTTAGCCGTAGCGGACAGGGAAAGGCCACACAGACGGTCCAACTGCAGCCCTCGCAGTCTTTCAGCCGAGTCAGAGTGGCAAGTGCACACAGGCTTAATGCGATTAAAGGTCAGTTTTATTTCAGGGATACTATACCTATGAGCTGTTCTCCTGTTGGTGTGAATTCACTGAAACACCCCTGCATTTCTTCAGAATTACATTACCCACGCTAGAGATTTCACCTCTAGTGGCATGGGCGGTAGACCCCCCCACTTTGTTGTCAGTACTTTATGGGTTTGCTAGTATAGATAATGGAGACAACCGACTGAGATAGATAGATAGATAGATAGATAGATAGATAGATAGATATTTTATTCATCTCATGGGAAACTGGAGTACTACACTACAGCAAAAAAAAAGTATACTTTATATGATTTATATGATTTTTTTCTGGACTGCTCTCTTTTCATGATTAGATTAGATTAGACTAAAATAATCATGCCTGTGGGATGTTGCAGCAACAGTGAAGATAGATAAGAACAAGACAAATAGAGAGAACCTAAGATAATACAATAAATAATTATAACAATGAAACATAGTGTGAAATCAAAGTGCCAGTCTAAATCAAAATGCATAATCAACTATGGTGGTTCTTTTCTGCTGCAAACATAAAAGAAAAGAAATCACAACATGGTAAAATAGCCATCCCCTGTTCTGCACAACATTCTTGAAAAATCGCCGAGCAAAACAGGCAATACTATTTAACTCTGAGGATACAAATCACTTTCTGAGGAATGCTGTTTTGGTACAAATCACACTGCCAGCAACAGCGCTTCCCACCAACAACTTCCCAGCCAACATTTTTACTAGGTGTTGATATGATGGTCTGCAGCAGTGTTGAAAACTCATGTCAATATAGTGCCAAAATGAAAGTTGAGACGACGTCCGTAGTCGTCCATAGATGCTACCGGCATTGTTGTGTGAAATCAGGACCAAAATATTTTTTCTGATATCAGTTCAAAACAGTTTCCAAAGCTGTTTTAATATTAATTTCTATCCATAATATCTATATAATGCATTTTGTGCTTGTTTGGGATAACATTGAACTTGGCCACGTCCATCACATTGCTGCCTGTCAAATGCTTGAGTGATATCATGCATGATGCTAAACATAACCACATACACATCTATACATGGTCAACAGATATCAATTGCACATCCTCCTCCCTGGCTGATGCTGTCGAGGAGAGAGGCAGATCAACAGATTTGTTAGACGTGCTCCTGAAAATGCAATGCACATTTCAACATCATATATGCTTTAAATTCACATATCTGCTCTTCAGACTTCCATATCCCTCTGTTACATACTGCACCTGTACTGATACTTATAATAGTTCTGCCATTATAGTATAGTATTTCTAAATTATTATTATTATGTATTGCTGAAGGCAAGCATGGTATTATCTCTCGTATATTAATATTATTATATTTTATTATTATAATGTGCTTGATGAAAACTGTAGTACACTGTCAGACCTTTGTACACAAATGGTTTATAGAGATGTTTGATATCTCACTAAATGAGCTCATGAATCAAAAATTTACATGTGCGATTGTTAGTTTTACTCAACCCTGAATTTGTTCTCTACAACAATATACAATATCTCTAAAACCATTATTATCATACTGTCAATGACAAAAATGTTAGAAACAGTGTTTTAAACATGGGTGTACAGGCATTTTCAAGTCCACCCATAGGTGGTGCTATAAGTTGCTCTGTTCTTGGGGACAATAGTAGGCTAAATATGAATGTTGGTCATCATAGTTGCTTGCAGGCGTGGCCTATCACATTTTTTTTTGCACATTTTAGCTTAAATAGTAAAGTTGGTATGAGATAACGCTATGACATTGTTTATGCATGCGTGGGTCTGTATTATCAACATGGGTACCGAATTTCATGTCCATTTATGAAAGTATAATCAAATGGTGGCGCTATCAACATCTGGTCAATATTGCTTTTCTTCTTTCCCAGTAACGAAAATATTAGAAAATGTGCAGGCAAGTGTATTCCAGTATAAAATGTATTCCTTGCAATATAGGGTCAATTTTCCAGAAAAGGGCGCTTTTATTATTTGTTTTCCACTCCCGTTCCGTTGCCCGGTGTATTTACAAAAACACTTTGCTCCATCCTAACTTTATATCACCGAATTCTACTGGACCACTACACATTCGCTTGTTCTTCCCTTTTGCCCTGACTCCTACATTTCATTTTTATCCGAACCCGGCCTAGTCTCCCAACAATACCAGTAAAGCCAACCTTTCACATGATCCGCGCAAAGCATCGGCGTTAATGCCAGGTTGGCCACAACCCCGTAACCCCTTCAGCGCCAGCGCCGGGAGCAGTTGTGACTGTCGAGTTTTTAAAATGACAGCATTCAGGAAAGAATAGAGTGGAGTTCAATTTGGGACTACAGCCCACATCAGCCATAGCTAACCACATCGCCAATGATCATACTAGCACAGCCATAGAAGAGAATATAACGTATAGACTGGCTTCATATACAAACCTGTACTGAGCTGTCAACCAACCTGGTAGTCCCGTCTGTAAACCAACATCATTCCATGCCACAGACTTTTTAGTCAGATCGTGGTATGATTTAAGAGTCATGTTGTATAACTCGGGATGCTCCGACACATATTAAAAAAAAAAATTTCTCCATTATTTTTAAATTTCGCGGCTATGATATCAAACTGTGCCGTGATTGGTTGTGTGTCGCAGAGGTCAGCGTCGCAAAGCGCCAGAGGCTCTCTTAGCATCTGCGCCCATGGTGCAAAACGACGCTAGGTATGGCGGCGACGCTTGCTACATAGGAAATGAATGGCAGCGCCAGTGCCGAGCGTTTCTGTCGCTGATCATGTGAAGGGGGCTTAAGGGTACGCATGGCTTCTTGTTCCACTTGTGCTTATCTTAGAGAAGTTGTCTCTATTAGAGAGACGTGTCCGCCAGCTAGAAGCGGATAGGCCAATTACCTTAGATGAGACGGGCACCCCAGACAGTGGGTGATGAGTTTGTCCTGGTCTCCGGGCGTTGGAGAGCTCACCAGTGCCAGCCACCAGTTGTGTGGCCCAATCTGCTAATCCGGCTAATCGTTTTGCTGTACTTGCTAGTCCCTGTGGCCGGCCCATCTCCCCTGCTCCCCGGACCCACCGTTTATCTCACACCCTAGTTATCGGCGACTCCATCACCTGTAATATTAGGCTTGAGTCGTCAGATGAGGTTTTCTGTCTACCCGGGGCCAGAGCTACTGATGTACAAGCTAACTTGTACGGGTGCTGGCGAACCATAGGATTAGACATAAGGGTAAGGAAGAGGCACACAGTCCACACACTCAGTACAACAACATCATAGTACACGTCAGCGCCAATGACATTAGAATGAGACAATCTGAAGTCACCAAGTACAACATAGCCAGGACCTGTGACCTCGCTAGGAAGATATGTTTAGGGGCTTAAGATTAATTGTTTCTAGCCCCTTACCTTTTGCGAGGGGCAATGGTGATAGTTACAGCAGATTAGTCTCCCTCAACCACTGGTTGGCTAGGTTTTGTGAAGAAAAGGGATTAGTCTTCTTAGATAACTGGCCCACCTTCTGGGGCAAACCCAGCTTGCTGAAAGCTCACGGCCTCCACCCTAATGGGTTAGGTGCTGCTTTATTATCTAGAAATATAGACAGATGTCTAAGAGAGACGTGACATATGTCTCCAGAGCTCGCCAGGTTGCTGGCAATTAGAGAGCCTGCCAGGCATATAGGTACAAGGGGTGTGGAGTCTGCCAGGTTAGAGTTTACAGTAGATCAGACTGAGACTGTGTCCCCCCCCTCGCCATTTTCCCCCATATCTACTGTCGATTTTTACCAATCTGCTTTTATTTCATCCTCTGGCAGCAGCATCTCTTGATCAAATAATTACAGTACAGTCCTTCCAATTAAGACTGTATCTTTCTCCCGCCGCCCCGTCAAATTTCCTGCCGACCCACAATAAATTACAGCAACTTAATTGAAGTTAGACCCACACATAATGCCATAAACATTGACAAAAATTCTGGCAGTACTGAATGCCTCACTGTGAGCTTCATCAACATAAGATCATTATCAACAAAAGCGCTGCTGATCCATGATCTGATTATTGAACATAATCTAGACATGATGGGTCTCTGTGAAACCTGGCTAAAGCCAAACAATTTTCTTCCTTATTGAAGGCTCTCCTCCAAACTGTCTTAGTTCTCAGGTTGCCCGGGAGAAGAAAAAAGGTGTTGCCTTGATATGAAAGAAAGATCTTTTTCCTATCCTAGGACCCTCCATTCTCTTAATGATCAATCAGTCGCTCTCCACTGGCACTGTGCCCTCCGCCTTTAAAATGTCCGTAATCAAGCCATTATTGAAAAAAACAAACCTTGAGCGTGAAGTACTTCAGAACTACAGACGAATCTCAAATCTGCTGTTCATCTCCAAAATACTTGCACTTTCTTGGTTTAGGTCTTACCTACTTGATAGATCAAATCGCATCTTTTACAACAATATGACCTCAGAGTGTTGCAATATGGACTTTGGTGTGCCGCAAGGCTCTGTCCTAGGCCCACTACTATTCTCTTTGCAAATTCGGCATTAACTTCCACTGTTATGCTGATGACACTCAAATTTACATACCTGTTAAACCAATCGATAACACCCAATTTGAAAAAATCCACCACAGCCACCAGCCACAAACCACCACAGCTTGGGGCCAAATGTATAAACCATGTGTACAAGTGTGCCACTTTCCACACAAGATTCGGAATTTATAAAAATCAACGGATAGTGAGAATGTGTGTACCGGTACACATATTTCACATCGTGCGTAACCTATACAGTCTTTTGAGTCTGATTAGTGCAATATTGAAGGTGGCAAAAAACAATAATGTCAGTGTGAATTTGGGTGATTTTATTCAGAGCTTTTATCACTATTATTGTGTTAGAATGTAGTCTATAGTTTAAAAAACATTCACTATGAGTACATAGTGATGCGTGAGTGGTTAACAACCTTTTTTTCAACAAGCCTTAATTTCGTTCTGTCTCGAGTAAATAGGTTTTCTTTGTTCTATTTATCCATGGTCATAAGGCTCATGCACATTCACACAATTTCAGGATGATTGAGATTTATCAGGAAAAACAATACATATATATACACCTAAACATACACAAAACTTTATACATTTGTCCACTGATCTCTAAATCAAACAAACTTGCTCATCTCTCCCTTAATTTCTGTGCACTGTTTTTATGTAAATTGGGTACCCTTAGTAGGCTAGTAATCAACAAAAGAACCTTCCATATAAGCTTCCAACTTTGATGACTGGACTAATTTACATGAAAACAAAAAATATGTATATGTTATCATGCATCATAGGGGGGAAAGAACAATGACCAATTGCTATTGGACAAATATGAAAATATTTCCCAGAAATAATTTTCAAAACAACAGGAGATGTAGAAATTCTTTATTTTTGTTGTCAAGTTAATGGCCAACAAAAAACTGAGTGCTATTAATGGCCTATCAGTTTCCCCCATTTTTAAGCCATATTTTAAGTGTATTGAAGGTTATTTTTCTTTCTGGGGCAACGTTCAGTATAGGGGGCAAGTCAGGTAGTCTCAGTACAGACGTTAATTCCCTGTTTGCAGTGTTATGTGGTTTGGAATTATTATTTCTCTAATTTATTGGTACCCTACTGATTGAGTTTAAGCATCAATTGTATATATATATATATATATATATTGATACATCAGCCTCTGTTTCAGTTCATTCTGGGCTTGGACCTGTGTTGGGAATCTGTCTTGGTTGGTTACATAGTAGGGACTAGTGAATACAAGTAACTGCTTAAGGCAAACAACTTGTCTGTGCAGCTTTTATGTTAAAGGGCTCTGGATCATTTGTCTGTCACCTCCTTCAAAAGGACTGTCTGCAGGGCGTATGGAGGAGTTGCAAGCCCTTATGGATCAGTTACAACAACTTCAAGCAGACAATGAACAATTGAGAGAACACATTTGGGTGCAACCTGAAGTACTCACATCAGCTGCTTCTACCAGTAGTGCCACTTCGGCTGTCACTCAAGTGAGTGAACCCACCAATGTACGCTACATTGACACCATTATGAAACAGTTGAGTGCACCGCACAATGCCAGAGATAGAAGAGTGTCTTAGCAAACAGCATGAAAAACTAGCTCCCTCTGGTGTAGTGAGCCAAGCACCAGAAGGGGATTTCTTAGCTCACATGAAGACCAGCTTGAAGATCCTACACAGCTCATTGGAAACTGCCCGGTAGTGGTGGAGTATCTGCTGGTATCTCCTAGATACTGGGTTGATGGTAACTAGAATCACAAAGCTTCTTTAAACAATATTTTCAGTCACTAGGTTCTGAGCAGTTTAAGCAATCCATTGATTGTGACTTAAAGCTGCCAATAGGTTAAAATACCCTACAAAGGATACCTTGAGCTGGATGTAGATGTTTTGGTTGAGACCTTCTCAAAGATGGGTATATTAGTTGTAAAAGTCCAGTTGTAAAAGACCCCCTTGACAAATCCATTCATCATCAAAGGTATGTTGTGCCGGCTGCATCCTTCGGGACATTTTCCCCAGTCAGCCTGGGATTGTAACAGTGACCTTCCAGCCACAAGCCAACTTCTGACACCATCCAGTTGAACTTTGTCTCTCTGCAATCTAGTGAGATATTCAGCTTAAATTTATTTTTAAAGAGTCCAATAATCAGACATCAGTTGCATCAATTCTCTATGGTGCATTGCAAAATAAGTTGATGTTGAACACATTTTGATGGTATAGTCAATTCAATAATAGATATCTGTCTTCTTCCTGTTTTAGGACCTGCAACAAACAAGAAGCACTATATCATCCCAGCTTTGGAAAACCTACTGTATGGGAATATGATTTAGTTTAGCACAAAAGATATTTCTCAGACAACCGTTATGCTCTGAGTTGCTCCAAGAATAAAACATAGACATTTACTCATTCATAATTCAAACATAAGTCCATTTGAGTCGTACAATGAAGGCTGTCTTTGCAACTTCTTTATATAGAAGGTCTGTTGACGGTACAGCTCTCAAGAGGTCTGACAACTTAACGTCTACTCAAGTTTGTGATAGCTTTCCTTTTTGGACTTGGGTGCTGCTGCAGAGCATCTGTTGACAGGAAACATTTTCATGAGGGATGTTGGTAGTTGTGTGGGAGGCATGAAGAAGTAATAGATGGTGCGCAGCCTTTTTTATGCAGGAAAAAAAACTGCACTCTTCCAAGTGACAGTGTGTCTGTAGAAATTACACAGAGGGTTGGCAGAAGCATTTTCCAGTTGGATGGAGGTGAAAAGAGCACCTTGTAGCCCCAAGCGGCAGTATGCATTGTGGGAGCAGGCAAGAGACTCCCACACCTACCCTAAAAGCTTTCTGGAATAGATTTCCCCCCCCCCCCATCAAGATGACACGCTAACCTCATTTGGCTTGCTCCTGCAAAGATGCAGGAGGTGATGTGGGGGTGACGACATCATCGGGGCTGGAGCATCGGGAAAAGGAGGGGGGTTGTAGGTGGTGCAGGTGTTTTGGCAGGTTGGGTGTGTGGATGCAAAGTGTGCTACTGATTGCTATGTGTGAGCTATTGTGTGTGTGCTATTGTGTGTGTATGTGAGAGGGTTGGAGGGAAAGGGCTGGGGTGGGGGAGAGAGTTGTATATGTGTTAGGATAAAAGAGAGAAGATGATAAAAAGATGAGATCTGAACATCTTTTGATCAGAGAGAGAGCGAGAGAGTATCAGCTCTGCAGCAGCAAGTAAAAATTGCCCTGTCAAGACTTCGAGTCATACTGGGAGTGCCAAAGAAACAATTGGTTTATCTGAACAGGGTTTGGATTCCTCCTTCTTCTCGTTTAAGTGCTCGTTGGCTGTTAGAAAGTGATGGTGAGTCGGGGTATGTGTTCGTCTCCAAAGTGAAATTCTACAGGCTAAACCAGGAGGAAGAATACACACCGGATACACCTGGGCAGTTTTCACCTCACATGACTGATACATTATGCAACAACAAGATAAAGACATTAGCTGAAGCTGCAACGAACAGCGATGATGATGATGGCTATGATGCTGCTGGTGATGCTGATGAAGATATGTGTGTAGCCAGTCAGAGTAGAAAGGTGTGTTCCCTAAACTTTTACTTACATAGTCTTTCTAGTACTACAATGTTTATAATGGCCGGCAGCCCTTCATCACTCATAGAGCACAGTTGTATGGGGCGACCCTCATCGGAAGAGGGGGCTCCTTTAAAGCCACTATTAAAGCCACTGTTTTCAACTTATTGTTGCAAGTGATCAACCAAAAGTTGTTGGAAAATGTGGTTTATGTGGTTTCTTTATGTTGGAAAACTAGTGACAATACAATTATCCTCATGTAATGCAAGGATGCCTGATGTTATCAAAGAAAAAAAAAAATGTTATTATTATTATTATTATTATTATTATTATTACAATGGAATGAAGCTGTCGAAGAATGTCGTAATGTTGGAAAAAACTAGTGACATTTGTGATTTATATCTTGACTAAAGAGTGGAATGTGTGTCTCTTGTATAATTCAGTTAAATGTTATTGATGAGAAGGAAGTGTTCATTTTCAACATGGCTCAGGAGTCATAGTTCAAAAGAACTCCTACTATTAATACATATGTGTGTCTCTACTACTATTTCATGTTATACAGTGTATTAGTTTCTTTCCATAGTGGGAATTTTGAAAGGCACAACAACCTACATTTCACTAATGTTCCAGAGGGTTGCAAGTCAATGCCCTTTCTTTCCTGGAGTGCCTTATACCTGAGGTATCGACTTCCAGAGGGGACTGGTAATTGAACAGGCACACCGCACACTTGGACCCAGCAAGGAGCCTGGTCAACCCCCGAGAACGATCATCGCAAATTCCTTTGCTTCCAGGATGCTGTACGCATTAAGTGCCAAGAAAGAGATATTCTGGGATGAGCATCAGATCAGTGTTTGTTCAATAGGCTGTACAGTCTCCGTCTGGTCCCTTTTCCTGTAGCTCTACTGCAGCCTATACTGACTCTTTTGGTTTCAAGTTGAAATGTTCATCCTATGTTTTATAAATCAGCAAAACATTTCTTTTACTCTTCAGGAGCTCTTTTTTTTCTTATCCGTCATACTCCTCCAACTGTGATTCATATTCCAAAATATGGGCAGTTAGACTGGTTTGCTGGTTTGCTGGTAGTCTCCATTCACTTATATAGAAATTGGCAACGCATTCCTTTTACTCTACTGGAGCTGTTGTCTTCTCTTTTTCCCCCTTTTTTTCTTTTCCTATTTCTCATGCTCCTCAAAATGGTGATTCATATTCCAAATGTCAAACAAAGTGGTTGCTTTTCAAAAAAATGTTAACTGTTTCATGTGATGGCGCTGCATTTTCAGTGACTTTTGTTTGCGAGTCACAGTCTATAGTTCTCACACCATGGCCATGCCATTCATGTCTGTTACTGTTGATTTGTTTTCTTCTTATTATGTTTTCTTCTTCTTAGTCTTTTTTACTTTTACCTTTTTAGGGCTGTGTCAAATATGGTTTACTACATACTAAAAGCTGTCTGATGGGATTAGTTTCTCAACATGGAACTGCAAGGGGATAAGTCAATTTGTGAAAAGGAAGAGGGTTATGGAGCATTTACACCCTTGATTTGGTTTGTTTGGGCAGGTGAGAACATTAAATTCAAACTTCCTCTCGAGTCCCCTTCCTCAAACTAACCTCACGAGTCCCCTTGAAAATGCTGGTCTTGGTCCTCTTCCAAGTGAAGTCTTCTGCGGTTCGTTTGGAGTGCGAACATATTCTGGACTAACTACTCCCACCACCAAGTACATCTCCAAGCCAACTGGTTTGCTGGTAGTCTCCATTAATTTATATAGAACCAGATCTACCTGATGAAGGGAGGAGACCCCTGTTGTGATCGCCATACCTATTCTGGACCTCTCCACATGGGGCCCGGTGCCTGAGGGACACAGGTAGACGTCTGGTCTACTGTCGGAGCTGGAGCAGGTAAGTTTACTACCGACGACCTGAGACTCAGAATCCAAGGAGACGTGTGTGGCGTAATCAGTAGGAGAACCAGGCGGATAGCTGAAAGACACATTCAAATGTAGTTAAACTACAGTGTTACACCTTCTTTTAATCAATATGAAGAAATTCTATCATGCAACAGCAGGATCAATCATTTAAAAGTGTGTTCATCAGACATGACCTGTTTATAGTTGGCCAAAGTAGCAAAAAGTGATCAAAAGCTACAGAAGTGGCTGAAAAATGTGTCAAAAATTAAGAAAACTGCAGACATCTATGGAGTCCCTCAGAAAAGTAGCCACTGTTGGCTGTTAGCTCTACCACATTGGATTTTGCTCTGTATGCCTGTATGTCGGTTCGTTCAGTTTAATTAGGTTCCCATCATTCCTCACCAGCTTCAGCCTTAGTTAGGAGGCCAGCTCACCCAGCTTTGGCAGCTGGTAACGCCAGTCCGCTGCGGCCGGCTAGTTAGAGGCCAAATTCGGCCAGCTTCGGACAGTTTGGTAAAGCTGGCTCGCTGCAGCCAGCTAGCCTAGTCAGTCAGTTCAGGTCAGTCAGGTCTCCCGCCTCCCTTCTCTCCTTCAATCTCCTCCACCCTGCTCCTCATCGCACTCCCCATCGTTTTGGGGGGGTTCTCCTATCTGCCCCAGGGAGCTTCACCCTATTGCTGGATACCAAATCTATGCTGATGCACATTTTCTCATGTTCATACATTTTTATGATTGTAATCCATGATTGAACTGGTTTATTTAACAAAAACTCAGCTATCCCTGTATGCAAAAATAAGTGAACACTTTAAATCAATAACGTGGCAACTCCTTTAGCGGCAATGACATGTAGTAAATGTCTTCCTGCAGCTCGATTGGATTTATTTCAGGACTTTGACTTGGCCAATCTTTGGTAGATTCTATTCTATAATTTCCCGATGTCCCTCAGAAGTCATGGTTCCTTAATGATGTTGAGTCATCAGAGGAATAAACAACAGCCCCAGAATAGACACTCCTACCACCAGGCTGGGCAGTTTTGGCTTGTTGCCAAACAACAACATGGCATTTTTGATTGAGATCTGAAAGATTTTGGACTCATCTGTCCACACAACAGACTTCCAGATATCTTCAGGTTTGTCCTGGTGGTCTCTTGCAAAGTTAGGATGGGCAGCTTTGTTCTTTTTTAGACTACTTCCTGGCTTACCTTGCATGAATGCCATTTCTATTCAGTGTTTTTCATATTGTTGACAGATGCGTAGTGACATCAGATGTAGTAATGTAGGCTTGTAGCTCTCTGGATGTTTTTCTTGGGTTGCTTTTTACTAGTTTTTATAGAGTCACTGCTATGTTAAATGTTCTGCATTTGTATATTATTTGTCTCACAATGGACTGATGGAGCAAAAACCTTTTTGATGTGACTTTGTAACCTTCTCCAGACTGATGTGCACTTGCTTCCTGAGGTTCTTTTACTTGCATGGTAAACTGACCAGGTTGCTCACCTGTATTTATGGGAGTGCCACACAAACTCCTCCTGTGAAAGTAAATCAGCACTGAATGCTAGTATTTATCATTTATCATTCTGTGTCTGGTTGTACTGGTGCTGTGTTGTCACATGCTACAGACATGTGCAGGTGGTATTGTATAGCAAACCAGTGAGGCCCTTAAAGGAAGTCATAAATCTGACCAGACCACTACTATGTGGAGAGAGCCTATAGGATGATCCATGTTGAACATGTTATCTAAGCATGTGAGAACCAATCATGAGAGACTTCTTTGTCTCCAAAGAAACTATAAAGATTGTAGTGAGTTGACTTTCAGAGAGAGAGAGCATAGAGAGATTTTGACTTTCTGTGGACCTGTGACAAGGTCTTTTTCTCTCCAATATATCTGTATACAATATATTTTTATACTTCAACCTGTCAATGTTTTGTGTTATTTCAAGATTAATGAGTGCTTACAGGCAATTTTCCACAACACTCCCCAAAGATCTGATTTGATAAGTTAATTTCATACCCAATTATTTACCCACCTGATTCTACTAGAGGAGGTGCACTTATATTTGCACCTGCACTAATTCTCTTTAAACTATTTTCATTTTACTCCATGCACAGTGCCGTCAGAGAGGATGTTTCTTACAGTCTGTCTGAATTATACATCATTTTGACAGCATGGTTGGAAAAATTATTAGATATGCTCAGGGAAGAAGTCTTCAGTCACTTTGCATCTGTTGGTTTTACATCTGATCCTGTTGAACCATGAGCCCAAAGGGATATCTAAAGCCTGCCACCTAGAGGGTGTGGAAATGCTCCCAAGTCAAAGATCTGGTGTAAACAGTCAGAAAACATCAGCTTTCATGTCAACTCCATTTCCCTTATTATGGGGCCAGAAGACATTTTAAGATAGATGTATCAAAACAGTAGATAGTACACAAAAAGCAATACATATATTTACATATATAGAGGTACTCCATGAATGCTAATGGAAACACAATATGTGTACATTTAAAAGGAGCTGAATGACTGTGGGAGATATGTAATTTTCATGATAGAATGTGTGTGTTTGTTTTCTTTGAGTAATATTCAGGCGGTCTATGTATTTCCAGCCACTGAAAAGCCTACCTAGCTCCATCCACCTTCTGATTCAATCAATACAGACACACCATGTCTTTGTGAGTTTGCAGTAATCTATAGCTGGGTCAATATGTGATAAGGTCTGAATCTCCATGAACTGAAAAGATGAGTGTCATCCCACTCTACACAAGAACCCCACAGAGATGACAGCACTGTGTGTGTGTGTGTGTGTGTGTGTGTGTGTGTAGGTGTGTGTGTGTGTGTGTGTGTGTGTGTGTTTGTGTGTGTGTGCGTGTGCGTCAGAGTCAGAAATAAAGGTGTGTCTGGAAAAAGGCCCCGCATGGCAGTGACTCTTTCCCCTATGTTCTCTCCCCCAACTTGGACTGCACCTCACTACATGCTTACTGACTCATGAGGTCGCCAAGTAACGCCACCACCTACCACAACACAGGCTCCACCTCGTCTATGGCGGATCACAAAGATTCTGCAGATCACTGCATCCTCGACCAGCCAGGAACAACATAGTCCCCAGCCATGGCTGATTAAGGACTAGTGGGAGCCTACCGAGGAGAGTCTAAAGGGAGAGAATCTGAGGCTGAGACATGATCAGGATGCACTTTTAGCCTCATGCAGGAGCTGAGGCTTCCTCTGAGACTTCAAGTGGGACCAGCTCCAACGTCAGAGTGCAGCTGAAACAGAACAGCTCCTCAAACAGGTCCAGCAGACAAGATACCAAACCCTGATCCTCATCATTCTCACCCGCTGGGAAGCACCCAGTGAGATATGTTCCACGCACAGAGAGGTTTGATGTGTCTCCAGGCCGAGGTTCTCATGCTGGCCGCTATTCGGAACCAGCTTTAACTTCACAGTACGAGCGCACCTTCAAGTTGGAGTATTCTTCTGGATGTGCAGCTACTCCCCAGATAGGTGTCGCTGCCTAGCCAAGCAAGTCTACTCTCCAGACACACGTGGCTACCCTGCTGGGTATGGCTATTCCCCAAATAGGCATGGCTACCCAGCCAAGCATGGGTACCCTTCAGATAGACGTAGCTACCCTACCAAACGTGGCTATTCTCTAGAGAGGCGTGGCTACACATTTAAGCGTAGCTTTCATCAGAGAGGAGCAGGTACCTACCAGAGAGCTATCACTCTCAACACCAAGCCCACTGGGTGGTCAGCAGCAGTCGCACAGAGGACCCACACTTGCAATCCCTGATTTTATCCACCCCAATCCAAGTTTGCCTGACTGAAAAACGCTCTCGATAATATCTGCCCCATGATGCCACAGAGATTTCACGATATTAATGGATCATCTGAAGCTGGAGGAAGCTCTGCTTATTGCTGACAGCAACTCAAGATATCCCTTTACAGACACCATGGCTGCTTTAAACCAGCAATATGGCCAACCACACCAGCCCTCCAGAATGTTTTCTCTTCGGGTACGCTCTCTAGTAAGCATGTTAGAGCAGTTGGAGGAGTTGGACTGTGGATCACATGTGTCCCGGCTGCTAAGGAAACTCCCCGATGACCTAAGATCCAGCTTCCATCGGTTTATCCACCCACACAGGATATCTATTCCCACTCTGCGACCTAGCACACTGGTTGGAGTATGAGATCCAGGTCCAGGAAGATACATTCAGGTTTGGTAGCAGCTCCTGGACAGGAACTAACCCCAAGGATGAAGAACAAAGGCATGAACCCAAATCATCTGGTAAGCACTCTGTTGTGCAGCACCAAATCTAAGTCTACAGGAGATGCAGCCATTGGTCCGCTAACTACCTAAGAAGTTCTTCCCAACACCATCCATTCACTCAACAACAGTGCCAACTTCAAGCTCCTCAGCCTCTCCGGGAAACAAAGCTGGGTGAGAGGCAATAACCAATGCTGGCTCTGTGGGCGAGGCCAGCGGCTGAGTGCGACCTTAAAATGCACTGTAAAACCTGTAACAGCAGACATCTCTTCGCTCTACACGAGATCAATGAAAGACTCTCGGCAAAGCCAAACAAAGAGGAGAGGAACTCTGAGTTGGTGGAATCAGAGCCGGCAAAGACCTTCCTCCTACTCAAAGTTAGTAAAGTGGTGCTCAGGAATGGAGATTGCACCCTGGAGACGCATCCCATCTTGGATGACCCTTAGGAGGAAATACAGGCCTTCAGGCACCTAATTATAGTTAGAGATATATAGAATTAACATTTTAATTTATTATTGATATCAAGACTTATGACCATACTTTTTGCAATTCATCCTGTTCATATTTTCTTGGTTGAGTTGTCAAATACTTACATGTGAATGTCATCGCTGTTAGACTACTGACCATCACCACCATAGGCGCATCATCGGAGGGCAATTCTTTCCAGTGTGTGGAGTGGGTTTTGATCAAAAAACAACCGAGCACACAGCCTGAAGCAGTAGAAAATGTTGGCACCACGCAGCCAGCAGTAGGACAAAATGCCAACCCACATGAACCAATAAATGAACCAATATCATGAACAAGACAAGGTATCCCTAGTGATTGCTGGGCCATTCTGGTGATTGGTTAACGCACCAGGTTTTATCTTATTTTTAGTTTAGCTAATGCACTTAGTTGGTGGGAAATGCTACACAGAACACTTGACAAAATGATCAAACTTTTATATTGTACTGTTATTGCAATTTAGTATTTGGCAGAGCAATGTATTCATGCATACAAACTTGCAAAACATTTGTTTTACGTCCAGAAGATTTTACACAAACACTTTTGTACTTTTAAATTATTTATACTCTCATTTCAATATGACTGAAACAAGTGGCAATTTACATACTGCATCAATTGAGCATGAAACATTTTCATTTTTTGAAAACATTGTGAAAACTAAGCAGCTAACAACTGTGTAACAACTGTCACAACTGGTAATATGCTTGATTGGGTATTAAAGAATAATTGTAGGATCATAACAGTAACATGCATTATAGGGCAAATTTTATCATTTACTTTGTCATCCTTATCACCTTGACTTTATTGACATTTTAACATTTTTAACATAAAGATTGACAAAGTTTGGCTTTCGTCTTTGACCAATATTGATTAGGTCCGTGGTGGTAGGGATTAGAGAGATCTTGTAGTAGTGTTTCATTCAACTATGCTCACATCCACTGCCACACACACATCCACACACACACGGGCAACAATGTTAGCTTTTTTTTTGTTGTTTATGTCAAGTGTTTTAGATGTGTTAAAGATTTTGGTTGGATTGACAGTAATCAAATCAAATCAAATTTGTACAGCCCTTAATCACTGTTCCAGTCTCTAAGGACTTCACAGTGCCCAACATGTGAAACAATAAATGGTTAGTACACGACATCCCCCAACCTTAGACCCTCACAGAGGACAAGGAAAAACTCCCAAAAAACCTTTTAGGAAAAATGGAAGAAACCTTGGGAGGGGCTACTCAGAGAGGGAGGGGCTACTCAGAGAGGGAGGGGCTACTCAGAGAGGGATCCCCCTACCAGGACGGTTGGGCGTGCAATAGATGCCGATAATATTTGGTTGCAAGTAGAATTACCATTATGTAGAGGTGAAGTGGTACCAGTTGGCACAGCATCACAAAATTTTAATGGGGATGAAATGAGCTGATTTGATTGGCCAGAATTGAAGCCAGCCCTCACCACACCTACTGATAATGTTTTCCTTTTAATCCAACCTCTTTGACCTTGCACCTCTGGTCACCAAAATACCCAAATAGACTGGACACACCCTAGACTTTAGACCTGTGCTTCGCGCTGCACCCTGATTCACAAAAATAGAGCCAAGACTTCCCTCTCAGTCAGCCCACTGGAAAAGCCACGCCTTCAGGCAAATGCATTTCAAAATGTTAAACCTCAAGATGTTATCCCCAGGGGTGTTGTTGGGCGTACTGAGCCTGTGGCCTAGAACACAAATTGAGTGCTTCTCTGCCAATATGTGATGTAAATGGAATATTTCATAGTTCCAAAACAAAACAAAAAAGGACCAAAATGCCCTCTGAAAAAAAGTTTCTTACCCTGGTGATTCATGAATCATGAAATCATGAAAACAGGATTGAAGGAAAGTTCTTGCTGACATGCTTCATCAACTAACTAGCATCTCTCTGGTGAATAGAGAGACTGTAAGAGAAACTGAAACAGTGAGAGATGCAGGTGGTAAATGTTCGTTACTGTAAGCATCCCCCAGTGAACTGAAGTAATGACGAATATAAGCAGAATATGTGACCAGTGCATTTGGTTGAAGGAGGAAGTAATAAAAAGAACCTGCATTCTGCTCTTTTTTATTTCTTTCTTTAGATTTTTTCTCTTTTTTCTTCCTGGGGGGTCACAGTGTCTCAGCAGATAGCACTGCAGTGTCATTGAAGGAATTGTGTGGTAGCTAACGTTCGCTACTTCATGTTGATGCTATGGCCCCATAGCCAGAAGGTGACAGGTTTGATTCCCGGTGCTTTCTGTGTGGAGTTGTGTTCTCCTTCCATAGTACAAAGACATGCAAGTCCGGTGGATTTGAGACTCTGAATTCCCATAGGTATGAACGTGAGTGTCTGTCTATCTGTGTTAGTCCTGCGATGGACTGGAAACATGTCCGGGGTGTTTCCCTGCCTTTCTCACCAATGCATGCTGGGATAGAAAATGAATTAGTGAATGTTTCTTCCTCCCCTTTTCCCTCTCTGTGTGATAAAAGTGTTAGGCAAGTATCTCTCTTTGTGTTGCTACCTCTCAAAGTCCATATTTTCTCAGAGCCTCATACCTATCAGTGGTAGAAGCCTATTATATGACAATAATGCAACACAGCACACTGTCACATAGCCATGTGACACAACCAGACTGCCCAGACAGAGCACATTTTTTGCTCATCAGGCCAGCTGGCATTTAGAAACTACTAAGATAGCAGGCTTCTGCAGGCATAGTGGTGCTAATGGTTGGGATTAAGAATCATTCAACATATTGCATATAGTGCTGTCATGGGCTGAAAAATACAACAGTATGGTTATTTATATATATATATATTTCAATATCTTTATGCCCAACAAATACAAGGATTAATCGTTCCCCCCTGAATTTGATTCTTGTCAGGATAGAAAAGCCTCTGAAACAGCATTTAGATCATAGGACACTAAAACTCTCCATTGAAACCCGGGATGATGATGATCAGAGAGGAAAAACAGAGAAAAACAGAGACCATATCCATGCATACTTGTGTCGAATCTGATCGATATATCTCATTAGGATCTCTTCAGGTTAAGGGCTCCGAATAGACAACCACTGTAGTATTGATCAATACTACTATAAATATGCAATCAATAAAAGTGTATCACATCCATCATATTGGTGGTGGATGATACTGGCTGTTATCTGATTTTTAATAACAGGACAATATCAGCCAGATGTCAGTCTAACCCTGTGCAGCAGAGATGCATGAAAAGAAGAAAATATCCAAGCCTCATGACTCACATAAACAGATTAAGTTCCTTTTCAGATCTTATGACAAAGAATACTTTGAACATTACTGGCCTGTTCTGAGGAGGGTAATGAGTAACAAACAGTGAAATGATGTCTCTAAAAGAGGAGTTATTGAGACTAGGATGTTACGCTGAAGCTCTGTCCTCTAATGGCCACAGCATGTGTGCTAACCATTTAAAATGAAAGCAGGGTTTAATCCCTTTTCACCGCAGTTTAACCTCTATATACGATACTGCAATTCAATCTCCAGTTTTGCGCAGATATGGCAATCTGTCTCACCTCATCACCCCATTACTAAACTGTGTTTGAAACATACAAAAATGCAGTTCTCGAAAATAAATTGTGATGAACCTTTCAGTAGATCCTTTGGATCATTCAACATAACACATTTGACAGTATGTTATGGTTCATGCATTGAAAAGATTGGATATCCTCTGAATACAGTAACATATTGCAGAATTTATTTTCCTTACAATCCCATGTTCCTACATCAAGTGGCAGCCTTAAGGAGGAAGGTTGTGTAGTGGCATCCTGTGGTCACCCCTCTTTGAACTGCCAGTTCACAAATTCTCACTCTTTCTCTATAATGGCCTGCTGGGAGCAGAAATTGATTTGGTCGGCTGGACGAGATGCCTCAGAAGAGGCAGAGCAAAGCTTCATCTCACACACCCACTGACCTGCTGGAAATGAATATATACATACATTTTTAGATCTTTGAGAAATCCTTGTATGAAATGGAAATATGAATATCTTCTTCACACACACCATTTGGCTGTTGGTAACAAATTGTAAATATGTTATGTGTGCTCCGAATACAGTGTAAATTGTTCTGGTCATTTAACAACATACCAGATATTGACTAAATTAATATGTTCCTCATTATAGACGACAAACTGTGGCCTTAATGGGAGAGTAGCAGTTTTCAAACCACTTCTTCGTCAACAAAACACGTCTAAATATTTATCATGGGCCAAACAATACCAAAATTTCACTGTTAAAGATTGGAAGACATTCTTGTTTACAGATGAATCAAAATTTTAACTTCATGGTTGCAATCAGAGAGCTTATGTGAGGAGACGGCCGCATGAGAGGTTAATGCAACAGTGCATAAAACCAGTCAAACATGATGGTGGAAATATAAATATAAAGTTGTGTGGAAGAGGATTCATTTTCCAGCAGGACAGTGACCCTAAACATGCATCGAAGCTATGCCAGGCCTATTTGAAGTCCAAGGAAGAGCAATGAGTGCTGACTTGTATGGCTTTCCCTCCACAGTCACCAGACCTCAACCCCATTCAACATCTTTGGGAACATTTGAAAAGGGAAAAGGCGAAACCTACTGTAACATTACAAGACACTATCTGGGATGCTGTAAAATAATGCTGGAATAATGTAGATTCTCAAATTCTGGAAAAACTTGTAGGCGCCAGGCAAACATAACAAATATTGAGAAATTTTGACTTTCAGTAAATACTAACAAACTTATTTTTACTTATATTAGTGAAACAATATGTACTCTTGTTTGAGAAATATCATTTGACTTAAAAATTCTATTAGTTTTGGATAATGATGAAACAAAAGATGGTTGAAGAAAGTTTTACTTCAGTTTTTGTTTTTTGACAAAATCTATTTTTATTTCAGTTTATGACAATGTTTTTTAAGACCTTGTTTTCGCCAGAGTTTTAGTTTACTATAATAACCTTGCTGTGTAGAGAAAATGTCCCGCTAGTGACCATACCTGACATCAGAATTTAGATTTTTGACTTTTGATCTGCTAATGGTGAAATGTTAAAATGATTTTTACTTGGAAGAATGTGAGAAGTAGAAGGATTACAGGGAGGGTTTATGTCAGTCTCCCCCTACAATATCAAAACAGTCAGCTGTGTATAGCAATGTATCCCTACCATGTAGTAATTCGGTACCGGTCAGAGTTGGAACAGACCCCTCTGGTAAAAGTGGTCGAGGGTACACACCGACATTTATTAGAGAGGCATAAAATGATGATGGCTAACACTCCTAAGAGACTATGGTCCAGGGAGAATTCCCAATCTAACATTTCCCAAGATGAGTCAACTACAGGGTCTGTTCCCATCTCTGAGTCAGAACCCACTAGGCACCACAGAACAGACAGGAAACTACAGGACTGGAATTTACAGTCCCATAAAGCCATTTAATAATAGGGGATTCAGACCTGGCACAGATCCCAGATTTTATGGACCCTCAGGAACAAGTTGATAACTTCCCAGGGGTGACTTTTTATCATGTTACAGGTAACCTCAGGAATCCTGCTATCCAGGAGGTGGTGCTGTCTCTGGATCTCAACAACAGCCTCCGATTGTAAACTCCATCAACATCTGCAAAGAGTTACAACAGTTGCTGAAAAGCACTGAAATGGTGTTTCCAAATGCTATGATTTATGGACCGATCATCCATTATTCTGACGGGTTGGACGGGAAAGCCCAAGATTTGTTGCAAATTTTAAATTACACATTACAAGATAAATGTCAACACTTACCTGACTTCAGCTGCATTAGGTTCCACACAGAGCCGATGGACCCGGTCCATTGGACTAAGGAGACGGCAGCGGACATCCTAGAATACTTTTAGCATTTAGCGTCCATTCAAACATTACTAACCTTTGTTCCGTCTTCAGGCATGACTCCGAAAAAGACAGAAAGGGCAGAAAGGGCTTACATTCATTCCCAAACCTGAATTGCAGACTTGCAGGGACCTGCATATTTACCACAGGAGATTAAAGATTTTAGACTATTTCTGTTATGCAATGAATGGACCACATACCCCTTTATAGATCCTTCCCACTGAGAACCAAATTTAATATAGTTTCAGAAAATGTATAATATCTGATACAAGTCCATTTTGTCCACTTTTGACCACTGGAAATGACAACCTTTAAAGAAATCTAATATAGGTTATGAAGTCAGTAATATCTCCCCTCTATTGTTAAGTGCCTTGGGTACCCTGAGAGGCACTCTAAAAATGAAAGTTATTTTTATTATTATACAACTTATTATGCACCACTTAAACATTCACTCCAATTGGACACACAAAAAACTATAAATAATTTCTTCATTGCAAGATAGGAAATGCATTACAAAAAGACAACTTACTTTTTTGGTCCAGACTTACCACGTCCAAGACTCTTCTATGTATTATCAAAGACCACCGGAAATCTGGACGGTCCCCTTCTGAGTTCCATGCGGTCGACCCATAGTGAGCGCTTGTGGCGGATATATAGATTACAATATTAACGCTAGCACAAAAACATTCAAGCTATGTAAAGGTTTGTGAAAGGTTCCACAGGATGCCTTCTTGTTTTGACTATGTTCACATGGACTGTAATAATCTGATGTTAACTTGATTAAGACAATACTCTGAATAAGAAATTGCCACGTAAACATCATTTTCTGATTACCTGAATGAAGTCATACTCAGAGTAAGCATAATCAAATTAAGATGTGGAGTATTGTGTGGAGTGGAGTCACATTATTGAAGGGCATTTTAGACATGTAAACACCTTAATCGAACTATGACTGTCTATCGGGGTGTTTGAGGCATTTTGCGAGACATACGGCAATCAAACTGCTTGAGGGAACGTAATGTGGATGGGGCGTCTTCAGGGCTAGGCGCTGTAGCATGTAAACAGGAACATGAATGGAACAGTTCTATAAGCATGCCATGTAAACGAAGCAAATCAAAGCGTAATCGAAACATCGTCTCATTTAGAATGAGATCAATAGTTGGATTATTGTAGTCCATGTAAATGTGTAGTCATTGATTCTCTCCACACCAATATATCGCCTTCTTATGCTGATATATACTTAGCAGAATGGGAACACTCCTTCAGAAAATGTAAGACCTTACCCTTATTGTATTTCCGATATTTGGATGACATCTTTGGAATATGGCATAATACTGAAGAAAAATTAAAAACTTTTCTAAAAAATTTCCATCACTCCAAGATCAAGTTGGAAAACACAATCTGCAAAGGCACAAGGTGGAATTCTTGGATACAACAGGATTTTTAAATCTTTCCTCGTGTAACTTTTAACAGTTTTAACACAGGCCCCCTTTTGAGGCCGAGAGAAATGCGCTCACCTGAAATAACATGCACACATTCCAACCTTGATGATTACTATTTGATGAAAGAGACGATATACAGTTAGCGCTTGGAAGGTCAAAAAAAGTCATTTTCCACCTCAGAGCAGATATATCAAGAGCAGCTGTGTGAGGCATAACATTGTCATTCTTAATGCGCCCTGTCCTCGTGCGCTTTCATTCATTCACTGCTATAATCATCATCATCTCGCACACTGCATGGGACTGGGATAGCACAGCACCCCTTAGAGATCAATGTTCCCTTTAGTGGTTGGCAGTGTCATTGAGGATGGGTAATCAATGACCTCTACACCTCTATCAAAATTTGCCAAATGGTTTTGCCGATGTCTCTGGTTGGCACAATCTTACGGGTAATCTGTCCAACTTTCCCTCCATTTTTCCTTATCTCACACGGTGAGCATTAAAAGGATGATTTGAGGTCTGATTTCTGCCAGTCCAACACCCTGGGGAGTTGGCAGCGTTGGATAGCCTGTTCCTCTCAAGCAAAGTGTGACATTTACTGAGGTTTGTTAAAAGATGAGGTCCCCGTCTTTCATGGACTGGGAGGTAATGAGCAGCTCGGTGGATGAGAGAAAGTGGAAGGGAGGCGGAGGTGCAAAGAGAAGCAGAAATAGAGAGAGAGCACCAACCCCCCCACCACCACCACCCTCTCTATTTCTATATTTTTCCCCCTTCACTTCCTGGAGCAATGCTCACCAGCTTTTATTCTCTTCTTCTCTCTTCCGCAGACTGACATTCATTGCCATGGGCACTTTAGTGCAGCCAACTTAATCATATTTAGATAAGGCTTTCAATGAGGAAAGGCGTATCATTTTAATAGCTATCTCTCTCCTATAAAAGTGATGTTAAATATTCCATAGGCAGTGGCCGCTACGTTTTCACTGATATTACAGCAGGACAGACATCGCCTATTACTTTTCAAATTCTAAAGAAAGATTGGTAACTTTATAGAAGAGGGAGCATATATGATGCCATCATTTGTGTCTTGTCAGTGCAAAAATCACTGCAGAAAAATGATGAAATGTGTTGTCCTATAGAACAAAGGGGAGGAAATGAGGAAATAAATACGGTCAAAAGCTGCATGTTATTTAATGTTGTTGCTGTCTGTTACTCAGTTGTCTGTTGTACATCTTTATCTGATTTTCATGCATCCTCTTCTTCCAATGGACATTGAAGGATGAAGATGTAGAGTAGAAACGTGCAGACGTTTATTGTCAATATGCAGCAACTTTTTTTATAAACAGAGGTAATCTCTATTGCCCATAAATGTAACACAATATCAATTCAAGCTATAGTCAGTCCCTGAAAGCTTTACCTTTTGCTGTACACACCTGGGGTCAAATGTATAAACATATGTGACGGGTCACGACTGTATGTGACGAGTTGCAGCTCCACACAGACAACCAGGTGGGTCAGGGGTTTCTTTATTGCTGAAAGACAGTATGACACGGGGGGATGACGAGGGGAAATCAGCATTGGTTTCGGGTTAACGTAGTCACAGCGCATTCATATCGCTCTGGGTAAATCCAAATACTATACTTGTATAAAGGCTATGCTAGTCTCTGTGTGAATACGCTTGAGTATTAAACATCAAGCATAAGTCAAAAAATACATTAAACTGGTGTTACAACATAAAACAACAGAAATTACTTATTTCAACTTGGTGTGATCATATAGTGTATATTATTATCTAGTATATTACAATGCCTTAGGCTACATTGCATTCATATTTGCATGATACTGTACATTTCAACATTACACTCTAAATAAATCTCTAAAATATCATTTTAAGGGCTAGATAAATCATAGACAGCTCAAAACAGTTAACTAAAGTCATTATAAGTACATTTGTGGCAAAATACTAAGTATAAACACTAGGAATCTTACAAAATCATTGTTTATCCCGGACCATTTGAAAGAACGTGACTTACCACACTGGATTCCATATCGTTCTGGGTAAATCCAACGCAAACCCATAATGTCATACACTGCCACCCTACCAGTAGATGGCGCTGTTGCACTACTTTTGCCATAATTTAATCAAGTATATTCTACTCCGTTACACGTCCAAGTCCGATTAGTGTTATATTGCGAGTTGGCAAAAAAAGGATGATGTCAAAGTGTGAAGAGAACTTTTTGTGTTAGGATGTAGTCTATAGCTTAAAAAAACATTCACTGTGTTTACATAGTGATGTGCCCTTTTTTCAACAAGCTAGGGTCCAGGTTCCTCTGAACTAACAACATGAAGCACCAGAGCCAAGGCCTCCAAATAATAGACTTTTTCTTTTTTCAGTTTCTCCAACATTACTTCAACGTCACAGTTTTGTTTTTTCTTCACACTCTTCAATGCTTTTGCAGGTTCTCAAGGTACAATGGACCTTTATATACAAATCAGGCTATTTGGGGGGGTGTTGGAAAAAAAAAGACGTGTAAGTGCACACAATTTCGCAATGATTGACATTTATCAGGAAAAACATATACCACTGTACACAAGGTTTTATAGATCTGATTTAAGAACTGGGTAGTTAGCATGAGTGACAGCCACCAGGGATGAAAAGACATCACAGTAGTGGCCACACTGTTTGATTGACAGCAATGATGGCTTAGCCCCAAAGATGGAGACAAAATATAAAAAAAATGAGGATTTTGAGGATTACCACTAAATTATGTAAGTATGAGAAATGTATTCTGCAGCTGCTGCACCTGATGTGTGCATGTCCAACTCTTTAGAAAAATATTCCACTTCACCTGTAAGATAATAGTAATAGAAAACAATTACATGAGTTAATTACATTTCATCTGATTCATTCTTCTGTCTCATCTCTGTCAGCTTAGCGGAGGTCACAATTTATTGATTGCCAATGAATGAATTATGCTGTTGATATGGATGACTAAAAAGGCAAGTCTGGAACATCTCTGCCATCATGTCATCATTAATCACCCATCTCATCTCTATCGTGGCCCGTGGAAATTCATCAACACTCTTCCGATCGCTGGACTCCATTCAATGAGAAATGCGTCCATTATTACATGCGGTCCAATCCATCTCACAGAGAGACTACATGGGGCTTCTCTGCTCTCCATCCGAGAACCATTCTAGATGATCAGAGCTATCATTAGGGCTGCTGTGTGCTAGACAGAGGGATCCATGTTACTGCCGCTGGAATAGGCTCCAGGAGGGAATAAGAGGGTTATAATGGTCTGTGGAATGGAGCCTTAATGTGTTTGACCGTGGAACAACCTGAGAAGTTCAGGCTTTCCCCATGCAGATGAAAACGATGGATGTGAGTGTATTTGATGTGTGTTAGTGTATGTGTGTAAGTGAAAGCTGTTCAAATGTGTGGAGGACAAGGTTTAAAGTGTTAAAAGTATATTGTTGCGTTGTTGATGATCACTTTCATCCTCCATTCCTCAACCAAACCGTTTTGGTCCGAGCCTGGAAGTGATCACATGGCCAAGTCCTTTTTTTTCTGTGTTCCTGGTTTCACTGTGAACATTATATGTGTAATGTTTAATTTGAAAGCCTGGGTATGAATTATGTATGGTATGGCAGGAATGCACTCAGTGGAGCACTGTAGAGTAATTGCCATGACCTCCCAGTGTCCCTCACCCTCCTCTAACAACCCACCTTTTGTTCTGATTGGGGGAAGCAGGACCCCACCTCATCATCTCATTGGAAAGGATGAACATCCAACACTTTGACTTTTACTGGCATAGAGGGGACGGTAAAAATGTTTTTTATCCAGCTCCCAATGAAATAAATGAATTGTGACTGAATGTTCTCTTTAGAAATGAAAAGGGCTTGATTGCTATAATTAAAGTATCGCAGAGCTTTTTGCAGAAACATGTTATCATAGCCAAGGCTCTGAGGCAGCATTCAGATGTGTCCATTTCCTTCTCTCCGGGAGCCCATGCCACACTTAGAGAGGTGAAGGACCCCCAACGAAAGGATTGATAGGATAATGGAGGCCTAAATCTCTCTCGGCCAGGCTCGACAGGGGTTTGGAGAGTCCGTGTAACTGGGCAGCTCACCACACTTGACAGCTTTGCTATGGATCTGAGCTGGCCGCCACGATGGTTTGGTTTGACTGCTTATCAGCTTGCTACTTTCAAATCTTAGCACTGACCGATCAGTGATACCTCCCCCCAAAGAAGTGGTGTGCAAACAACACATACTTACTCATCTAATTGGTTCATTTTAGCCTCAATAGTGCACCAGTAGTTTCAACTTCATGGAACGGTTTTCTTCAGCCACTCAAAACGTAATATAAGCTGGAACCCAGCTGTGATTTACTCATAGTTTCTGCCTCATATGCTTTGTCTTTCACTTTCTCAATCTTTCACCCCATTCACCTGACCTGGGCCCTCATTTATCAACGTCGTGTAGAAAAGGTGCTAAATTCTCTCCAATGAAGAACATTTTGAATGGATGGTCATACGTACAAGAAAGTTGTTTTGTATAAAAGGTGCACACGCTCGCCTTACACACACCTGGAAGTAATCTGTCTTGATAAATCCCACACATTTTAATCCACTTTGCTGGTGCACAGCTGGTCTCCTTTACATAAAGAAACACCCCTGATTAACCATGTACGGCAACAAACCTTCCCTTTAGAGGCTGCAGGACATGTCAGTAATTTCTGAAGTTAAAAATTTGTCAAAGAGAAAACTTTTCAGATGCTGAAATCTTAAGTTCTGGTCACCGAGGTGTAAGGTAACAAAAAGATAATGTGAGTGATACAGATATCCACCAGAATGCAGATGATTTGCCCCTCAGCCATCCCTGCAGGTGTCCTCAGTGCACCGAGAGCAGGGGTGGACAGTAACAAAGTACATTTACTTGAGTACTGTACTAAAGTATAGCAGTATCTGTCCTTAACTTGAGTATTTATTTTTTTTGGAAACTTATGACTTTTACTCCACTACATTTGAAAGATAAATATTGTACTTTTGACTCCACTACATTTCTATGAAGCTTGTCACTAAGAAGAAGAACACACTTTTATTAATCCACATGATTGTCACACACACACAGCATGCAGGAAGTGGTGGCTGCCAAACACACACACACACATGCAGGGAGGGTGGCTGTGGAAATTAGTCTTCTGCATTTCACCCATCCTTTCTGCTGCCCCTCCGTGGGCAGCCCTCTACAGCGCCCGGGGACCAACAGCTCCAGATCTTAAGTCCACGTCGTGGTCAGGGACAGGACAGGAGATGGCGATCTTCTTGCATGTTTTTCAATTGGGGTTGGGGTAAACCCTTTGAGAACCAAGGAGCTGGCTGGCCTCATGTGGCTCCCTCATCCTGCCATTAGTTTGATCTGAGTATATGATATGTAAGTTTCCTTTGGTTTAAAATGCATTTATAGCAACTTTAGTAGTTTATGATTTATTTGCTTAAGTTTCAGTAGTGGTGAAGTTATTTCTTTAGTCCTAGATTTACACAGTAATTGTTTTTAGAGATAAATTACTTTTATTTATTAATTCTTGAAATTAGGAAATTATGATGTCTAGATTCATATCCTTTGTTATACTTTTTCTTGTGTTGTCAGATAAACCAGTTTAAACTATCCGTTAATAAAAGATTGGACTGGAACTCCTGCCTATGCTCATCTGTCCTAACAGACAAGCCATTGAGTTGGTCATAATCCTGGAAGCAGACTACTTTTAGGAGATATCAGTATTCCTTCAAACTAAATATTCTTCATAATGGGTTTGTGTACTTTGTGCACCACTGACTGAGAGCTGTGTGTTTTAATTGACTGAGGGTCTTAAAACAGCAAGAAGAGATCAAAGTTCTTTAAATCAAGCTGCAACTGGAGGATTTCTGCAAAGTTCTGATAGAGATAAATCAATCCCTGGTTAAACTTCTTTAGCACAAACTTCTTTTGTGTAAAACAAGCAATAAATGTTTCTACAATGCAAATGATTTTTCCTTGTTCAATTGACTAGAATATTTGGAGAAACAGACTTTACTTTATATTAAATTCATGTAATAGCATATGAAAGGCTTTACTATACATTTTCAGAGTCGAACCTTGTCAGGCCGGGATTGCAGCATGCGTCCTGTCCCAGACAAGCACAGCCAATGAGCTTTGAGCAGGCCTATAGTGCACCCCATCATTATTCAAATGTTAATGCAAATTAAAATTGAAAATGTTACTTTTGCATTATTTGGGTGAAAATAAATTTTTTAATAAAACAATCCATTTTAGATTTTCATATACTAATATGCACATTGGCTGTCAATATTAAAATGTTGAAGACCCACCTGCTTTATGGTTAACAAAATGTTAATTAATGTTTGAAAATTCAAATGCAATAAAATTATTCAAATCTGTTTGTTGTTTTTTAGATATTTGTGTAACATTTAAGGAATAATTTAAATTAAATATTATTGCTTTTGTATTTTCATGCTTCTGCCTTGAGCAATCTATGGTAATACAAAAATTGTTAATGAAAACACCATTTGTAATTCTCAAGATTTGCCCCACCTTATGGTTAACAAAATTCAAATGTGAAAAGTAAGACAGAGCCCCCCTTTTGCAAATTAATTTCCTCACTCTTAAGCTGTTTCTTTAACTTAATGAAGATGCCAAATATGATTAAATTAACATTTTTATGTGGGCGGAGCCAGCGTGTAGCTACAGATAGTTTAATAGTAGCTTGACAAACACACTTGACAAAGGACTTTCATGACAAGCAGACATGGAGATGTCTGTCCCACAGCTATTATGTGAGCCAGCTGAGGCCTTCGAACGAGAGCAGCATGAAATGAAGCAACATGAGAACATATTTAATTGATCTACAGAAGTAGTTATGAGGTTGTAGTCCCTACCCAAACCCACACAGGGTGCCAAGAAAAGACCGTGAGGTACCCAGTCCATCACAGAGAAGTGTTCTTGAAAGGGCAGGATTAGGTGAGCAGAAAATTCCAGGTACAGGCTAATCTTTCTTAACTATTTTCCAGATAAATTACAGGTCTGTACTTTTTAACACCCCAGCAGTAACACAGTAATGATATTGTTCTATTATCTGCCTCTGGAGTTCAACTCCTACTCAACTCAACTTCTCACATTTAAAGGACTGTGGAGACACTGGTCATGTGTATCAGAGAAGCATTACGCCATCACACCTACTAGTCTGCATATTACTGAGTAGGCAGACTCCATTAATTAAACTGCATGAACATCAAGTTCTGAACTACTGAAAAAACTGGCGACCACTATTTTTCCTCAGGCAGTGCATTTAGTGCTGCAATTAATTTTTTGATGTGCTTTTGGAATATAAGCTAGTTTATGTCTTAGAGTTTTCTTTTTGACATTTTCCAGTGGGTTGTAGAATCTTTACAGAGTCCTCACATCTACAGGATGGAGAATGCTTCTACTGCAGAGGAAAATACAGTATCAGAAATGCAAGACCACACTGAAAAGTGAGGGACTTGTTTTATTATGATCTGTTAATGCAAATAATATTAAAGGCCTTGCACCAGACGTTGCAACATTGACATTGGACAACCTGCTACATAGAAAGATGGTTGCTTCTTAATGGTTACTTCAGTCAGCAAAATACAGCAGATTGAACAGTGTGACCACGTCGTAATAATGATGTAAGGATTCCCCTCAACTGCTTATTGTCCCTTTCATTTTCATACTAATCTCATGGCAGCGTGTACATATGAATGCTGACTGATTTTCGGAAATGTTAGGTTTTCATTTAAGGTCTGAAGAGAAAAACGGCAACATAGTGAGGTCTGAAGAGAGCAACAATGAGAAACAGGAAAGCACAGCAGGGACAGTAGCTGAGAGCAACAGACTGGACAGGGCCAACGGGACTGTGGCAAGTAGTTGCTCAAGCAGCCATCATCCACTAGAGGCACTAGCCTGGCACTGAGGGTGTCTTCCCCCAAGGCCCTTTTCCAATGCACCAATTCTGTGCTCTGTACTTTTTGTGCATCATTAACACATCCTTATGTTTACATTTCAAAGTAAATAAGACATTACATAAGTAAAATTGTTGAGGTAAAGTGAAATAAATGTAGAATAAAGTTGACTGGGAAAGTCTCAATGCGTCTTGGGTTCATTCACACCTGTACTTAGAGCTGTTGACTTGTGATCGGATCACCCATGACGTATGGGCCAGTGTTGTGGGACAAATGATTGGCCACTCGTTCATTCACGGAGCTCCACTCTTCACTGGACTTGAATGGAAATGGGGAACATACTGTGATTTTGGAGTTGGACGACTGCCCAGACACAGATGTCGTCAATGTTGTGTCTCTAAATCTAGTAGAATTTCTTGCAGGAAAGGGTTTCAGCTTTTCTGACTGAGATAGGAAGATAATTTCACCACCACAGGAGCAGGACAGAGAATAACCTGCTTTGGTCCCCTAAGGTGCCCAAGGTGGCAATACAATAATACAGTTAACATCAGTTGCATCTCTTGTCAGTGTCAGCCATTGTGGTGATCATGGCATAATCCTAGTTTAAGCCTGTCTTTTTCTATTGATGATATCAATGCATGATGGATATCTAGTGTCATACAGAGTCAAATGAGAGATTGGTTTTGCAGTGGTCATTACTCCTCTTTAACAAGACATAATCATGATGAATGTACTTCTCCATATTCTGTACTCCTTGCATAGTCTAAGAATGTGAGGAAGGTAGATGCGCATGGGTATAGGGTGGTGGAATAAAGCTCCAGGAACCGATACTTTATAGGTGAAGCCTTTAATAATAATGATAACCCAGTGTGGGTGCACGATATTTATAGTGATAATAATTACTTTAAGGAAAAGAGGAAAAGAAAACAGATAAACGTATATAAAACAGAATAAACAGAGTCTCTAACTCTAACCAGCGTAACTCTCTCTCACTGAGGTATTTACAGGTCACAGTGCTCTCTCAGCAGCACCTACCTTTCCTCCTGATGGGTGAAACTAAATCCCTTTTATAGGCTCTCCCCAAACTACGCTGCTTTGGCCTGAGCTCTGTTGCCATAAATGCGGCAACGGAGCGTGTGCACGCTCTTTAAATACTTTTTAAATATTATTTATACTACACCGCTCTCTGCACCTTATTACTGTTTGGTTTGATTACTGTTTGATCTTATTTCTCCTTAATCACTTATTACTTACTTTACTTATTTGTATTATTACTGTCTTATTACCTACTTTTTACTTATTTACTTACTTTACGTTTTTACTTACTATTTTAAGTTGAGTTGACCTGGAGGACAAGAATTTCATTACTGGTAATGATGTTTGCGTTGTTATCCAGTACTGACAATAAACTTGAAACTCTTTGTCCCGATGACCGTGCTCGCTGAAACTACTGGTATGTATGAATGAACAGGTGATAAACGGTGATCTTGTAAAGTGGTGAATAAGTGATTGAAACAACATAAGCGTAAGTTTAACAAAAGACAATGTGTAAATGCAATGCAATGTATAGTCTGACGGGACGACGGTAAATGACATGGAGAGGAAGGGACACGTAAAACAGTATTGGTGTAAGGGGAAATAAATAAAGCACGCGATGTCGGCTGCGGGCCGCATCGTCACAAAGAAGCTTTTCTCCCATTTATGAAACGATCATAATATAAACAGTAACAATTTTGTGTTATTTTACACATAAAAACAGGTCTAGATGCTGTGAGCCACTACCTAAAGTCATGTTATAGCCGAGCTGTAGTTTAAGATTAAGATGAAGAAGTGATGCATGTTGGCATGTAATCTATCGTGCGTTATAGTGCGACTTTGAGAACACCCATTGTATGTTCTATCTCCCAATACAACTACTACAGATGAACCAGGAAGGACAGAGGATGGAGAGAGGATACTGGAGAAAAGTGAAGTGAGAAAGGAAATAGACAGGGATGAGGGAGAGAAGAGTGAGGAGGCCTTTGGTACACAGCTGAAGCCCTTGATTTAGGGACCCCACAAACAGGGCCAATGCAAGTAAAAAATCAGCTTGACCTACAAAAACAAGCATACCAACAGAGCTGGTTTCAAACATTTGAATGGCTGGAGTACTCTGTACAGAAAAAATACTGCTTTCTGCTTCATCTGCAGACGCTAAACCAAAACAACCACAAGATCAAAACGATTCCCTCATGACTATATGGTAATACCAACTGGAAAAGAGCCCTAGATTCCTTTAAGGAGCATCCACCATGAGTTCCACCATACATAAGACTGCAGTGATATCCTGGAAGAGCTTTAAAGCTACACAAGTTCATGGCAATGCAACAGAGCAGCTGTAAGCTGCAAATGTTAGTGAGGTTGTTGATCGTAGGGAATACCTTTGACGTGTACTGGCAGTGACAGTCTTCCCGGGGGAAACGGTCGATTGCTTCTCGGGGTCACAGGGTGGGAGAAGAGTGACAACCAGGTGAATTGCATTGAGTGCATGAAGTGACTTAAGGAATTTCATTCATTTCTACCAACATACAAACCCCCATCATATGTTACCTACCTCTCAGCATCATCCCAAAATGAAGTGACTCAAAGCACCTCTGATTTCATAACATCAGTGATTATTTCAGAGATCAGTGCAGCAAAAATGTACTCGATAATGGCAGATGAAGCAAGGGATCGCATGCAGAGCAACTTGCTCTGTGTTCGGTATGTGAATTCACAAAGCATGGAGCGATTCTTTGGATTTTGCAAGCTCGATGCATTTCATGCCAACACCATCACTGACACCATAGAGGAGGAGCTTGTCTACATGGACTGGAACATTTCATGTGTTGCTCAAGCTTATGGTGGTGCCTCTGTTATGAATGGGACAGTAGGGGGTGGGGGACAGAAACATCCTGAAGCAATCTATGTCCATCGCTATGCCCATGAACTAAATATGGTCCTTTGCCACACGTGCAAAGCCATCCCTGAAACACGTGACTTGTTTGATCTACTGGAGAGTGTCTACTCTTTCTTCAACACATCACTTATCAACCATGATGAGTTGAAAGCTTTGAAAGACACAGCTTGGCATAGGAGAGGAAGAACTTGTCCAGTTGTGCAAGACTCGCCGGGCATCCTACTGTTAATGCCATCCTGAAAATCATGCCTGCTTCACAACAGCTCAACACCATTAGCCATGGGATTGCAGTGTAAGATTTGCAGATTTGCCACCATGTACATGCTGGTGATGTTCCAAAAGCTGCTCTCAGTTTCAGAGGGCGTGCATAAGTATTTGCAAAGGGAGAGTGTTGACTTGGCCTAAGCAATACAGTTTAAAACTGCAGTGAATGACACTCAAAGACTACCGCATTAGAGATAACTGTGGAGATCTATGACAAAGGATTCAGGAACGTACTACCGGCCCACAGAGGAAGCAGAAACGGATGAATGACTTTGTAGCTGAGTCATCTTGTGGTACAAGCTCAGACCTCAGCATAGGAGATCATTTTAGGCAGAGAGTATTCTTTTGCAGGAGTTGGAGCCCAACACATGATAGGCATACAGACATGTCCTCCAGCCTCAGGGCAGTTCCTCTCAGAATAATCGCTGAGACATCTTGCCACATGTTACAACATCCAGGCTAAGTCATTTGGACGTTTCCATTGAGAGGGAGTTACTGGCTGGTCTGGACTATGGAGAGGTCACTGACAGATTTGTCAACCTTAAGCCGAGACACTTCAGTCTGAAACCTCCTCCTTCAAAGCACTAAGACAGACAAGTTGAGCAGAAAGATGAGACACATACAGTTGGGTCCACTACAAAAACTAATAATAATAAATATTTCTCAAACAAGATTACGTAATCTTTCGATAATATATCTATTATTTACTGAAAGTCATAATGTCTCAGAGGACAGGAAAGGAGAAGAGAGGAGAGGGGGAGAGGACTGGAGAGGAGAGGACTGGTGGACTTGAAGTCATACAAAAATATCTGGCTTTTGAGAGAGGTGTATGGGTGTCTTGAGATATGTCACATGGGAGTGAGTGTCTGTAAAAGATATAGATAAAGATGAACTCTTAATACTTATATATTACCAGGACATGAGAGGAGATGAGAGACATGGAGAAGGAAGAACTGGAGAGGAGAGCAGAGGACTAGAGGCGTTAGGAAAAAGAAAGGAGACTAGGAGACTAGGAGACTAGGAAGAGAAAGGTAATAGACAACTAAGTCTGATACCATAGACCAATCCCAACATTTGCAATTGCCACGCATGCGCACTAACTGGTTGCAGAAAACCAATGAAGTGCTTAGCTAGCTAACTAGCGTGAAAAAAAACTTTGTCTTCATGTCTCATAGAGAAACTTTGTTGGAATATTATAATGGTGGTCATGTACAAGACGTACTGTATCTAAATTAGATTTTTGTGTTCTAGCATCCAGTGACACTATCTATGATACATGTAGGAGCCAAATAGCACTTTTGTTTATATTTAAAGAATATGTTAAGAACAAGAATATAATTTCAAAGACTTCCCATATTTTTGTTTATAGTTCTGATTTATTGATCTTGATTGGCTGCTTGGCCACTGATTGGCTTATGGCGACACTCTTAGGTTTGGGGCGTGGTGCTAATGAACAAAGGGAAGTCGAAAGGTTTGAGCCAGGGGGAGTCCTAGCTTTAGCTGAGAGCAAACACAGTTTTTCAACCACCTATTTGATTTATACTGACATATATTGGATATATTATCTTTTGACATTTAACATTCAGCATTTATTTTCAACATCTATCATATTTCCTCATTCTCACACACACACTTGACCACACCGCTAAGATCGTTTCTTTATTGTACTGCCTTATACCGGTAGATTTGAGTTTATCGTTTCCTTAAAACAAATGAACTATGAAAACAGAAAACATCAGTGTGGTGCCTGGGTCTACAAGAAAGAAGGTGCGTTGAAAGAAACAATCTCTACTATTGCTGG
>CABFOQ010053728.1:0-10173 GCA_900660455.1 Gephyroberyx darwinii
AGATGGAGTATGTAGGAGGCGTCCTTTCAGTAGTTTGCCTCCTCTGACTATTCGGCTTAGGAAAGAGCCGAAACTCAATTGATGCAATCTGGGGCTGTATAGTGACTTTGAATAAGCTTTGAGTCAACTTAACCTCTCTCTACCTCTCTCACCACCTTCATCTGTCTCCCTCTCTTTCACTCTGCTCCTACTGCTCTTTCTTTCTTCCAGGTGCCTCATTAAGTGGTTGGAGGTGAGGAAAGTGTGCCCGCTGTGCAACATGCCCGTCTTGCAGCTTGCCCAGCAGGCTGGCACCACGGATCCCCCGGTGGCAATACAGCAGCCTCTGCCTGGTGTTGAGAACCTGGTGTAGCAGACACAGGCCCTCTGTTACCATACACTACAGACACATACACAAACAGATACACATCCCAAGACACATTCTCTCACACAACCACAGAGGGGGGTAGGTACTGTATAGGTACCCTTGTATATGAGTCAGACAGACCAGAGAAATTGGTGTTACTATGCAGAGACTCGCAAGAATGTGAATCTGCTGCTCTCCTTTGCTCTCTTATCTTTGCCCTGGTTCACTAAAGGATTTCCTGATATCAGTTCTTACTGAAGATCTACTGTTACTTCTTATTTCATTTTGTTCTTTTCATGGACAATGAAGAAGAGTTCTAAACTTTCTTCTTGACCAAGCCGTGGTCAATAACAGTTTCACAGCCAAAGCACTTTTCTGGGGACACCAACAGAAGACAACAAGAAGAAAAAACAACACAAAAGCCAAGAACTATAAAACATTAAATAAGAATGGTTGGGTTTTTTTTTTTTTTTTTTTTTAACAAGCACTTTACGACAAGTCAAACCTTAATTGCTTGTGATCGTAGTAGCAAGGTCATATTTTATATTTTACTATCATTAACTCTTTGTTTATATGTACAAAGCCACATGGGTTTTAATTTTTAAGTGAGTGAACTTTGATTTTTAAAGGACAAAATATTTCTTAAAGGGACAACAATACCTATGTCAGTGCATGTCAGGAGATGTGGACACATACACATAAGAAAACAAGCTCGAAGCAACCTCGGGACTTGATGTCCAACTAAATGTGAATTAAAGTTGAAGGATTGAATGTGTTGTAACCTAGAATTTTACTCACACACATAAACACACACACCTTATATGAAGGCTATACAATTTATTCTCACGTCACCAGTTTGTCTTTAATACAACGTGAGCACTGCCATTGTCCTTTCAAAACAACCAACCATTACGGTTATGTGGCAGGAGCTGAATACCTCAGCGTAGTGCATCCATGCTAAGACAAGAAAATACTGTGAATACAGCAAGGAGATACTGTAACGAACAAATTAAATTATATTACTTAAAGCAGTATACTGGGTACACCCAGCTATATAGTTCCCATGTTAGGGACAGTAGACAAATAGAGACGCCGTATACCCCTGATTCCCTCAGCCACAGCCAATCAAACGTCAGGATTTGTGTTACATAAATAGAGGCCCCAGATAATTGTGCCCTAAGCATTGTGCATTTGGCAAGCCTATTGTGAAAATATAATCAGTAAATTTAATATATATATATTACAGTTTAGGATAACTAACATGAATCAGATTTTAAAGTATCTAATTCAGCTACTGTATGATTTATATATAAATTTAAAAAAGCACGTGTAGCCAAATTGTCTTCAAATCACCCCTTAATACTGTTTTACAGAACAGTCAGCCGCCAATGTTCCAGTTTTGTTTTGTTGCTTCATCATTTTATTTTATTTCATCAATGCTGATGAAATGTCACAGTGGCATGCTTCAGATTTAGGCTGAATAGTGAAATTGAGACACCGTGCAAAGCAACAAATGCATAACTTATGTTATGTTTATCTGAAATTATGTAGTATCACATATCTTGCCAGAAAATGATTGGTAATTCAATTTGGGAAGAGACCAGAACCAGTCAGGCTGTTGCTGTTATTCAACTCATATTTAAAATGTGCTGCATACACAATTGGACAAATCTGTTTTACCTTTGCTTTTATCCTGATACTATATTTTTTGGGGTAGGCTGTAGACACAGCACCATACATTGCCCTGGGGTTTAACATATTGGCAGTTTAACATTTTGAAGTGTGCATGTCTGGAGGCCAGAACAGCTCTGCCAGCACTAGGGACCCCTAGTCTTGTTTAAATCGCAGTAGCTGCCTGCACAAAGTGAGTTAGCACTCAGCATATCAATACACTTAATCAGCATACCTTTTTGTTAAGGTACACTCTACTTAATACCCCCTACACACACACACACACACACACACATACACATACACATACAGAGGGAGGGACAAGAGTACATATTAGCCATCCCTAGCTGGGCTGCCAGAGAGGCAGTGGTCAGCAGGTTGGAGTGAAGCAGCATTTTCATTCATCTGCACACATAGTAGTCCTGCTTTTTGGGCCCAGTATTCTGGTGCTTTCCCCTCTCTCCCTCTTTCTGTACAGTACAGAGTGTTTTTGTTCGCCACTACACAGACCCCTCTGAGCTATGCTTTTGTGCATTTCTTTTTGTCTTGTTAGCCTCATTGGGTAAAAGTGCTGTGTGGATGACTTTAACAAGGAGGGGGAAAAGGTGTGCCATAGTGTGATAGACCCAATATAGGTTAAGGATTATGGATTGCCTGTGATATGTATTGTCAAATGACGATTATAACAATTATTATAAACTTTAACAACACTATTCCAATTGTATTTAATCCTATAAAGACAAACACTGTCAAGGCTCAAAGTGAATAGGTTTCTGCACACATGGACAGCTCAAGCTGTTCAATTGGTTCTTACCTGATGGTGTGCCTTTAGTGAGACCCATCGCTCTTCCATTGATGCAGCATGGTAGTATGCTACAAATCAAATCACATTTATTTGTACAGCCCTTAATCACCGTTACTGTCTCTAAGGGCTTCACAGTGCCCAACATGTGAAACAATTAATGGTTAGTACACGACATCCCCCAGCCTTGGACCCTCAACAGAGGACAAGGAAAAACTCCCACAAAAAACCTTTTAGGAATAAATTGGAAGAAACCTCGGGAGGGACTACTCAGAGAGGGATCCCCCTACCAGGACAGTTGGGCTGCAATAGATGCCGAGTTTGGGCAAGCAGCGTACACACAATACATAACAGTTTATTATGGTGGGATATCCAGATCTGATGTGGGGCATCACAGCAAACAGCAGCTCAGTGTCATTGTAGGACTAGGGACCACGCTACCATGGCAGACTGCCAAAGCTAGAAAATTGCACAGGGCAGGGTGTTGATTGCCAATATCAAAAGCTTTTCACTCCATAATTATGGTGTATTTTGAGGTCCGAAAGGGGTGAAAGTTATTTTTATTTTTACTGTTCTGGCAGTCTTACCGAGGAGATTGTGGTTTAATATTGAACAAGAGAAAAAAAAAAAAAAATTCTTTAGTTTATTTGGTACCTCTTTTCTTCTAGCCTTTGGTTATTCAGAGGCGATGACTGTTTCACTGACCTTGTATCTCACTACAAATGTAAAAATCTGAGAACCAATATTGGGTATTCATTGCCAAGTAGCCCTGCCATTGTTCCTACACATTTTTGTATGTACAATAACACAAGTCTTAAAGCTTTGTTCCTCTGTTAATGGTTTTGTCTTTGAATGTATGATTCATTGGAGAAAAAAAGAATGAGAGAATGGTTTGGTATTTTGCATAGGCAAATTGTCACTGAAATCACCATTGGTAAATGTACATGGAGAACAGTATCGGTAGTGTATTTATACATAATGAAAATGCAAAGAAAGGCAAAAGAAATGGCAGCTGTGCACATCCTGCTATTTACCCATCCAAGTATTGTGTGTGTTTGTTTGTTGACAGTTTTAGTCTTTCCACCTGAATTCCCTGTTTCTTCCTGTGTGCCGTCCTAATCCCACTTAAGACAGAGTGCCAACACAGCAGTAAAAATGAACATTTAAGGATCTTAGTCGTGTCAGTGATTGAGTTCGAGTGGAGAACAGCTAGTCATAGCAACAGTCAGTTACAGATTATGGCCAAAAAGAATGAAAACTGTGAGTTACCTGTTATAAATAGACATGGCACAATCAGACTGGAAGACCACCTGACTTTTCACTGATATTCACAGCAGGATGTGACTGATGACATCAGAATCTCATTTATGCAGTTGTCCCTAACTGCACAACTGCATATTACGGCAGACAATGTTATTTAAAAGAGCTTTTAGAGTAGTAGCGTTTTGTCAGAATGACAAAACTCAAAAAGTAGCATTAAATTGGTACACACACCTTGGGTTTTCATGATCCCTGATACCTGTGGTTGGTTTTAGCGACCAGACCATTTGGGCTTTTTAATCTCTATCACTGCCTCCCTGAACTGAACTTTCTTGTCGGTGTGTATTTATTCTCGCTCTAGTAGTGCCCCTCCAACCCTAAACTAACTTCTCCCTCCATCTTCTCCAAAACTAACCCTTCCTACCTGTACCAGTGTTGCCCTGTCCTCTATCCATCAACCACCCCATGTACCACAACCTTTTTGTTAACACTGATTATGTTTGTGGACTCTCACAGACATTGTTTGTAAAACTAAGAATTCTGCAGCAGAATATTTTTGGAGATGATTGCTGTACAGTATTTGTAAGCTCTATTTTTGTATATTTAATTGCTATTTTGGAGAAAATAAGATTTTTTTTTTCTTGTTTTTGCTAATTTCATGTTTATTCATTTTAAGAAAATGTTGCATGTGACTGACTTGAACTGTAAATAAAATTTCCAGGTTTTGGAATCAAGTATTTTGACTTGCATACATATTCAAAATGTATTGTTTGTTCTGCCCTGGATATGATCCATGCTTATGGTGTGCCAAAGTGACTAAGGTTGGAACAACCACCTGATACTATTTTTTTTTTTTTTTTTTCAGATGTGGACTCAACACAAACTCCCAAGGTCAGGAGGTTAGTGTTCAACCAGTTCAACCAGAAAGTCTACCTCTTTCATTCAGAAATCTGTCAGCTGGAGCAGAACAGCCCTCCAGCTCTGCATCATTCAACCCTTCACCCTACTGGATACCTCTTGGAGTCTATGCCACACCTCTTGGAGTCTATGCCAAACCTCTGCTTCTGCACGTTTCTTCATGTTGTTGCAATTCATTCTCATAATTGTAATCCTAGCCTCTCGTGATTGAAATACCATTAACTTGAGTTAAAACTGGCAGCTACAGTAAGTGAGGTGTTACTTGGATGTGGTCATGTGCAGGTTTATAGTCACCTTAAAATGCCTGGTACACTTGCCATCACACACCCACAACTATGTGCTTACACCAAGGGATTCAAACTGTTTCTTCCTTAATGTGGCACTTCCCCCTCTTTGTAAATCAATAGGTTCATAGAAGACTTTTTGCTAATTAAGTTAATTATGGATTATTTACTGCAGTATTGCACATCTCTAGTATCAAAATAATTAGACTGAACATCTTTATGTCCAAGTTTTTTGTACAGCCCAATTTTTATAGAAGTTTACTTGGGATTGGTAACTTCTTTGGTCTGGAACCCAAGATTAGTGTTGGGTAGTAGTGTCATGCCTCAGTCTTGTAATCTGAAAACTATTTTTAGTTACATAAAATATGTTTTGACATCATTCATCACCAGTTAAACAAGTTTGTGACTGGTGTTGAAGGGTGGTGGTGGATGCCTGACACACCTGCCATTACATCCCCACAACTATGTGCCTCAACCAATTAAGGGGTTCAAACTGTTCCCCCTTGCTTAACCTCATCCTACCAACATATTTAACATACAAGTACTACCGACTGGGGTCCCTGGGGACCCCAAGAATAAACTACTGTAAGAAACAACCATAATAGCAAAATGTTAACTTATTTCTTCTCAAAACATTATTAGTTATGTAATTAATGTCATCTGAAAAAGTTATTATTTTAGGAAAGTTAGTTAATTTGCATATTGTGTGAAATGAAAATATATATTTTTCTTTAATACAAATTGCAGCTTTTATCCCCAGTACAATCCACATTAGTACTTAAAAGCTTATTTACCATCCTTTGATTCTGGTATCATTTAGTTTTCTGTAATTTCAGGTAAACATTATTTGTGTTATATTTATATGGTGAAACCAACCGGGGTCATTTTGACTCCAATATAAAATAATTGAAATAAGTAAATAAGTCATTCTAATAAGTCATTCAAACTTCAACACTTTTTAATTTTATTTGTCTTTCAATACAAAAGTAGATAAAGACCTAAAGATAATGTAAAATGAATGGTGTTTACATAGAATTATGAACACCACGCGCTACATGCAGTTATAGCACACGATTTGGCTCATGTTATGCTCAGGGCATACTGGCATGTGACAGGAGGAGCAAACATTTGCTACCTTTCTGTCTGTGTTTCGGGAGAAAAGGCAACACCTTTTTTGAGTAGATTTTCCAGCCGAGCGTTGGACGTCTACAGCAGCAGGTGGAGTTTTCCTCACTCCCATGATGGTCATTGCTGCTCAGATTGGGGCTTGGAGCATGGCAGTATCAGCTCTCCTCTTCATGTGTGCCATGACCAGGGCATGCCCCAGCTGTCTCAGGTACACTATCTGGCCAAAACTCAGTGGACACCCCTACTAATTGGTGGAGGAGGGATAATGGTCTGGGGCTGTTTCTCAGGGTTTGGGCTTGGCCCCTTAGTTCCAGTGAAGGGTAATCTTAATGCTACAGGATACAAAGACATTTTAGCCAATTGGGCGCTTCCAACTTTGTGGCAACAGTTTGGGGAAGGCCCTTTGCTGTTCCAGCATGACTGTGCCCCTGTGCACAAAGTGAGGTCCATAAAGACATGGTTAGACGAGTTTGGTGTGGAGGAACTCGATTGGCCTGCACAGAGCCCTGACCTCAACCCCAGTGAATACCTTTGGGAGGAATTAGAACGCCAATTGTGAGCCAGACCTTCTCGTCCAACATCACTGCCTGATCTCACAAATGCTCTGTTGGCTGAATGGGCACAAATTCCCACAGACACACTCCAAAAGCTTATGGAAAGCCTTCCCACAAGAGTAGTGTCTGTTATAGCCGCAAAGGGGGGGTCCAACTCCTTATTAATGCCCATGGTTTTAGAATGGGATATCCAGCAAGCTCATAAAGGTGTGATTGTCAGGTGTCCACAGACTTTTGGCCATATAGTGTAGAGCTGGCAACGTCGGCCACGTTCAGAAAACTTCCAATCTGGGAAGTTCCCCATCCAGATGATGAAGGCAGCGATAGCAACATCCACCATGTTCATACTTTTGGTTGCATTGTAGTGTAATATGATCTCTGGTTTCTGCTTCTTGCCTTCAACCTTCATGTCCTGGTGCGTGGAGGACAGCCCAGTACCGCTTTTCCTTTTGCCGGTACATATGACACCATTGTAAGCTGCCCATGAAAGCCAAACCGAGAACTTTTGATCTCTCTGTCATTGTTAGCCTTCATCTCCTCTGGATTTGTGACTTGGACAGTGCCCAGGACCCCAATACATTGGTATTTTTAAGAAGCACTAATTAAAGCAGAAACAGAAAACAATGACATGAAGTCATTAGGAACAAATTGATTGACATAGTCATTAAAAATTGGAATGATAGATTAAAGCACCTGAGATATGACAAAGTTATACCTCTGGGGTTAGTGTGGCACTTACCTCTCTTTGTAAATAAATAGGCTCATAGTTGACTAAGACTTTTTGCTTTTTTTAGGGAGGCCATGTAAGGCGTTTGACATCCTGGTGTTCATGAATCATACAACATCACATCCATAGCGTTCTGTGGAAATATGCAGGGTCACATGCATGAAATGTACACTTTCAACAATTCATAAACCACTCTATTGAATCTGTATTGTTATTACATGTGTGCTGGGTGCCAAATCGAAGTTGTTATAAATTATTCCTGGCTAAATTGTGTACCAATTCAGTGTTTGGTGCTGCCGATACACGGTTTAAACATTAAACTCTCTCATCAAGTGTAACCCTTGTTTATTGTGTAGTTTATATTATTCTCCCGTTAGCTTGGATCCAAGTGCAATATACAAATAAGTGTAGTAAAACACGGGGTTTAATCCCGAACAAGAGACGAAATTGTACACCAGTTAAATTAAGAATTGAGGAGCAAAACCATTTTCCGGGAATACTTCACAATAAAAGCCAACAAACAACCTAATATACTTAGAGTGTTAGAATAGAAATGCTAAAGAACCAATACGACTTCTGTGATGTGGAAATCTTTTGACAGTAGGAACACTACAAACACTATTCGACAGGGCTTGCATTACTTGCACCAGGATTAGAATATTATGGTATTATGGTAATAGCGACCAAAGGAAAAGAGAAATGGTAATTGGAATTAAGACCTGCATATGAGGACATAAAACGGGTTTCATTTGGAATTTTCTTTTTTTTAGATTGGCTGTGATTCCTGTGTCAGATGGTACCACGAGTGTGTGGGTAGACCTCAAGTAGATGAGGACTACCACTGCCCTCTCTGTAGCTAGTTCTCTAAATGTTTTTTTTGGATTGTTGTATTTATTGAAATTCTTTAGTTTCTTTCAGTATTTATTCTTTATTTACTATTTATTTATTTATTTATTTATTGTTATTTTTAATATTGTTCTACTTTACTATGTTTGATTGCAATTGCAATGCTGATATGTGCGCCAGTTCCTGTTTGTGTTCTCTTCTTGGGTGTCTTTTTGTTAAATATAATGTAATGTTTGTCATTTCCCCTACAGTACTAATGAATCTTATTAATCCATCTCTTTAGAGTAACATAGCCTAATAATGCACAGATAGGGGTGGAAGGTCCAAAAGTGACCTTTGTCAAAAGTGACAAAGCTAGCCGAAAGTGTCCCTTGAGTAGAAAAAAAGAAAAAAATGAAGACGAAAAGGGAATTCCCCTTCAGAAGAGGATTTTCCATGATGGCAAATGAGCAGCGTAAAACTAAAACAAACCAAACTGTCAAAATAACATTCAAAATAAATCACTCCATTTGTTTTTTGTACTGTGCATCATATTTGGTTGACAGGGTTTACTTAATTGTAGAAAAACGTTCACTTTATTACTGTGCGACAAGACTTAGCAAAACATACAAGCTGGCTGTACAGTAGCACCGGACACACACCTCCATTCCAGACCATGGGCACAGACCAAGCACTCCCGCTCTTCTTCTGTGTCTTGCAGTAATGTGCTACAAACAGCTTACTCTGCCACCTACTGACAGGTGCAATAAACCTGTAATTGAACAAAACAACTAAATGCCACAGTGTATTATTAAACAAAATGTTACATTAAAGGAATTGGGCAGGTATTAAAAAAATCTTCTTGCAGGTGCTACACATGCAATTACCGGCATGTACAACACAAGCCCTGCCGAATAATGCATTCACCTTACATTTTCTTTATTGGGGTCCCCTGCATCCTGTGCTTTTCACAGCATATAGTGTGGGTATCTATGAGTTTACACTGTAAATTTCAAGCTTGCAAACCTCAGCTGGCCTTAGGTCAGGGGGGCATGCATTTCTCGGCAGGTACAACACAAGCCCTGCCAAATAATGCATCCACCTTTCAACTTCTTTTGTAGTGTTCCTACTATCAAAAGATTTTCACAGCACAGAAGTCGTATTTACTAGATTTTAAAATCAAATTTTCGTAGCGGGCTATCTAACTCTATTACCTTTGTAGCCGTAGTTCTGGAGCATTTCTATTCTAAGACTCGGAAGTATATTTGGCTGTTTGCTGGCTTTTATTTTGAAGTATTCCCGGAAAAAGATTTTGCTCCTTAATTGTTAATTTAACTGGTGTAAAACTTCGTCTTTTGTTCGGGATTAAACCCCGTGTTTTGCTACACTTATTTGTATATTGCACTTGGATCCAAGCTAACGGGAGAATAATATAAACTACACACTAAAGAAGGGTTACACTTGATGAGAGAGTTTAATGTTTAAACCGTGTATCGGCAGCACCAAACACTGAATTGGTACATAATTTAGCCAGAAATAATAACAACTTCGATTTGGCACCCAGCACACATGTAATAACAATACAGATTCAATAGAGTGGTTTATGAATTGTTGAAAGTGTACATTTCATGCATGTGACCCTGCATATTTCCACAGAA
>CABFOQ010053736.1:0-18551 GCA_900660455.1 Gephyroberyx darwinii
GCCTCCCACCCCCTGTGAAGAATTCTCTGCCTGTGAGACAGTTCATGCATTTGTTTTGAATATAGTTTCTGAAAACATTAGAAGATATAAAATGTAATAAAAAATCTATTCGATAAAACTTAATGTAGCCCTTAGGGGAGCGGCATGTTAACAGACAGTGATCATCTCTACATCTTAAATATCTCCCAAGCACACATTTTTCGCTACTAGATGTTTCTGTAAGTTCCTGTCAGATGTTTTGTTTTGGGTTTTTTTTAAATAATGTTTGACTTTTTTATAATGCACTACAAATAGCAGAACATTTAAGAAGTTTGGTAAGTTTATTTATTATTTCAGTACTTCAAAATTTGACGTCTGGTGTTGTTCATGCCAGGTTCCACCTGATAGTCATTTCTGTGACAGTATATTTTGAAAATGTATAAGTTTATAATATTAAGTGGTAGTGAGGACAAAATTTAGTTTTTTCACCTTATATTTTGCCAGTTTATTTACATGGCTTTCATTATTGTAATATAAACCTTTCATTACCACAACATAAAGTTCTCAGGTGAGGTAAGGAAGATTTTAGGCTAAGTTTACTAAACAATTTAGCAACATCAAATTGTTGTTTCTCATGCATTATCTCATAAGCCAATTATTCTATCCATCTGTTACCATTCTGAATTAAGTGTTTTTGGCTTTTATTTTGTTGTTACCCTTCAGTATCACATTCACTGTTTTTCTGCCAACATCTGTATCCTATGTAGCTTGCACACAGCTGCACACAGCTGTCCATAATATGGTGTGTATGATAGACACCATATTTACACAAGGGAAACAGCCCTGCTCACTCACTCACCAACACAAACTGTTCCTGCAACCTGTGATGTAATTCATAAGATGTTTGGTGGTTTCTGCTACAGAAAATCTAAAGTTTCTCAACAAGTGCTGGGAAAATACAGTATATTTACAGTGTGGAAAGTTAATCCTCTCACTCGACCTTTTTTTAGTTGTGACTTGCCTTAAATACTGAGCCATAGATCTCTGAGTCTGGTTTTGACAATATATGGATGCCATTAACTGCACGACATTTGCCTAATGTGAATGATGTGGGACTTGTGCATCCCAAGCAATAGCATAATCCAGTTTTCTGGACCATAAACAACCGGGGTATGGAAAATAATATGTTTACATAATAGTATAGAAGTTCCTATACATCATCAAATATGGCCGCTGTGTGAATAGGGCAAATTGCTTTTCTTGCAGCTAGGGGGCAACACCAGTGGCATGCTGTTTAAAAGTTGACATGGTTCTCACCACAGGTTTCAAGGTGAGATAAGCACGATGAATAAGTCCAAGAATACAATGTCACTTTCAATTGCTTGCTACTCTACAAGGCTGCATTGTAGTTTCTGCGTCCTAGAGTTTTAAGTTTAAGATTTCCATCAACCCATATATGAATGAAGGAATAAGCATATTAAGCTGAGATGGAGTCCCATGTAAAACACTCGGTTCAAAATAGACTACTTATATGGCATATTATATGGCATCTTGCAGCATGAGAAAATAATGTTCAGTACAGCACAGTTTGAGCTCAAGTGTTCCTGCAGGAGCTTGTTTTATGAGCCAGAGCACATATTAAAGTATGTTAACAACAACACAATACTGATAATCAGTACCAAGCTGTGATATGGATGAAATGAGAGGTGCAAAAATAAATAAATTTAAAAAGTGTATTATTTACCTCGTTAGGCAATTCTGAAGCCTGTTATGTCAAAATTATGAAAATAAGTACATCTACTGCTCTGGGGAAGCAGTGCAATGAGCAGTTTGAGAGGGAGAAGAGAACTGAGAGAGAACATAAAGGACTGAAGATGATGAGCAAGCGGAGACCAAGAGAGAAGAATCAAAAAAGATACTGAGGCAAGAGAGAATCTAGGGATCTTTCTTTGCAATGATCAAAAACTATGAACACAAATCAAAGAGTACACAGTCATAGATATTGCTTTTGATGTTGTTTACATTGGAATTTCTATTTGTCTGCATGTTCAACTGGTTGTGAAATAAAGCACCAGCCGGTTTTACCAGAAATGTTGAAACAAATTGAAACATCCCTCACAACAACAGCTGGGTGAAATTCTCGTGTGTGCAGACAACTGGCTGTGCCACCTAGTCTGCAGGATTTGCCTGTCTGCCTTGTTTGCATTGCAAGTGAATAGCAGCTAGTGAATCCTCAATTCCATGTGAAAGCCACGTAAAAGACTGTAGGGAATACTTTCATATATACAGCGATAGCCTTGTTTTCCGGCCTGTGTGTGCATTGTCCTTTATGTAGGGTGCTTAATAATGACATATTTCTATCAATTACCAATGTGTGATTTGTATCATTTAGTCTACCAGTGTTTTAAGTTCCTGAAGTCTGAAGCTCAAATATTCTCACCTTAATGGTTTTCTTCGGCCAGCACACCACAGGAACTCCACTGATGGCTAATTTGGGGTCATCATCTGCATGTTCTTTTAAGACAACCTGGCCACAAAAGAGAAGAAAGGTAAGAGGGAATTGTGTGACATCTGTTGTGTACAATTCTGTGTTTCGTACAAACTTGACTTGCTGTCTCTTACCTTCATGTCTTCCAGCAGGGCTTGTGGGTCTTCTATGCCCTCTGGAACACATTTCTTGTTTTCAGGGAGTGCCTCCAGCTTCTCAACAACGGCCTTGAGGCCCTTCAGTTCAAACTCTGTCAAGTGAGTCCATTTATTGTGTGACTCTGAGCCTGGAGAGTCAGAGGGGGTTTTGGAGAAATCTAGAGAGGTGGAAGTGGGGATACAGCTGTCCTCAGAGTCAATGGATAAAACAGCTTTGAAGTGCTGTGGGCTGTGAGAGTCACTGGTTTTGCCCTTCCCACTGTCAGGGGAGCAGGGATCATCCTGAGCAACTCTCTCTGATATTTCACCCTGCTCATCTCTAACCTGCGTCTCGCATGAGTCCTCATTCATGTCCTGGCTCCTTGAGTCAGAGGAGGGGCTTTCTGTATTTGTCTTTGTCTCAAAGTCTGAAAGAAAAAAGCAGGAAAAATAGCTATATCAAATATGGAGTAGGACAGCACAGCTTGCACTAATCTCACATACTAAGACATCTTTTTCCATATTTCTCTTTGTTTTAGTAGGATGCTGTTACCTGGAGAAAAATCTGGCAAAAGCTATATGTCAGAGTTAAGTAAAGAACGGAAAAAATCCTGAGAGGTGTTTTGATGTTTGTATTTCTTCAACCAATAACAATAATCCAAACCGAACTAGCCGGCATGCATTGTGAGTCAGTGTTTGATGACAAACACAACAGGCAACCTGTGATGCTGCTCTCTGGTGTATCTCCATTAGTAACAAACAAGGTGAAGGAAAAGGTGACTGTAAGAGCAGCCAGGGTGATGTCCTGGGATTGTGGCGACATACCCGGGTTGACAAATGATAGCAGAACTTTTTTTTTTTAAATGCCTTGATTAACAATATGCTTTCTGATCAGTTCTTGTGTCCTCCAGCATTAACAGCAGTATAGATAAATCAGTCTATATTCACAGTGTTGGCTGTTGATTAACAAAGCACAACTTGATTTGCCCACCATTTGCAGACCAGATTTGCCACTGTAATATAATATAGAAAAAATATATTACCAACACAGAGGTTGTGTTTTGAGGAAGTAAACTACTGTCCTTCCGATATTACATTATCAAATGACTGAAAACAAAAGTTTAAAAATCAAATCACTTTGACTAAAAATAAAATGGGAGGCTCAGTGGTTAGCACTGTCGCGTCACAGCAAGGTCACGGGTTTGATTCCCTGCCACGGTCCTTTCCGTGTGGAGCTTGCATGTTCTCCCCGTGATCCAGTTTCCTCCCACCGTCTAAGGACATGCAAGTCAGGTGGAGTGGAGACTCTAATAGCCCATAGCCAGTGTGAGTGTGACTGTCTGTCTATCTGTGTGAACCCTGTGATGGACTGGTGACCTGCCCAGGGTGTTTCCCTGCCTGCCACCCAATGCATGCTGGGATAGGCTCCAGCCTGTAAGGACAATGAATGAACAAAAATAAAATCCAGCCTCTCTTTTCCAGTTCCAAACAGTGAAAAAAACAAAAAAGTACAATACTAGTGTGATGTTATACTTAAAATAAATTGATCACATCTGCAAGTTATTCTGCATCTACCGAGGTCTTTCAGATGGTGTTCCCTATTGGTCATATTGGAAACAGCATCTACAAGCCCAGCTGATGGCATTTCTAAACTTACAACTTGGCCATGTCAACAGTATGGAACAGACATGTTGAATTTGTCTAGGAACTGAACACTGATATATCTGATCCATGTCATATAATGTAAATCTTTAGTTAACTAGCTATCCATAGTATCTTGTCAGCTAATTATCACTGTCTTGTTAACATGTGGTTTTCACAACAGCTAACGCTAAGTGACTATTAACTGCATATTAACATTAACATTAGTTGCTTTGTTAAACTAGCTTGCTGGGCAGTTAGCTAGCTAATGGAGTCAAAAAACAACTATGTTCAAGGTATTTATACACTTTATGTATACTTTTTTATATATTTATTTTTATTGTGTTATTATTGTCTTATTATTCTACTTTTTAAATTTGATCCTTGTTTTTTGCACTGTAGGTAGGGCTTGTAATTAAGCATTTCACTGTATGGAACATACCTGCTGTATCTACTACAGGTGACAAATAAACTTGACTTGAATTGACTTGACTAATTGCTCTACCTGAGGATCGAATTGCTTGAATTCCTTGTGTAGGAGACACAAGGTGAATGCATTTGTTTTTAATATAGTATAATAGAAATTCACAAATAACCCTTATGAGTTGAAATATCAGAAGCCTTTCCCTTTAAGAGACCAAATCACAGAACATGTGGAGGATGTCAAAATCCTGTAGCCCACCACTGTTAAGAGGCTAAGTGTCCTATGCCTACTACAAAAAAATACTAGGCATGATTGGTCTATGGGCCCTGAGGTGGCCACTTTGGTTGTCATTAAACATATTACTGTCAACATGCAGTCTTGTCACACCAAAGACGCCTCATTCACCCAAATTTTGTCAACATTGTGCCGTAGTTTCTGGTATATTGCATGACTAATACATGTGTGGAGACACTGGGATGGATCTGGATTCTCTGGTTTAAAGGATTGGGATAGAGGTCATGTTCACATATGGAATTAGACTACCCCAGGTCTTAGAGATATGTATGTGAATTCAAAAATGGAGTGGTATTTCCCATAACCTAAGATGTTGTAGCAGGGCTGCTAGAGTGCAGCACTACAATTAGAAGGAGATCAGAGACATCACTAGAGCTTTGGTAACTTCAGGAAGCTAATGATAACAGCAGTGCTATGAGCGTATCCATGGACTTATCTGCATCTGTATGACTTCACTTCACTCACCCATTTGCATGGACTCTCTGCGGAGCTCCTGAGAAAGGTAGGACCGTTTGGTCAGGCAGTGTACATATCTCTCCAGGACATACCAGCACATTTCATGGTAGAAGGGGTAGCGAAACTTGGAATGAACCTGAAAACAGACATGATTCACCAGACATTGAATGTAACACACACACACACACACGCAGGCTTGTGTTACATGAAAGCTATGGTAGCGTGGTTATTATTCCCTTCTCACAAATAGAGCCTATGCTTATAATTACCAGACTGAAGTTATTTCTCGTAGATCAACACTTTCAGAGTGGTGATCTTGTTTTATGAAGTTCCTTTTTCTGTCTGGTGTAAAAATAGAACATTCACCAGGGCTGAGCCCCAGGGAACCACTGCTACTGTCTGTTTCTCTCTCATGCCTCCATTAGAAACAAAAATAGTGGGTGCGAAGCTGCTGCCTCCTATCAGCTATTTATCATAACTGAGAAAGCTCTGTCCGGTCGGCTTTCCATACCAGTTCAGAGGCGTGTTATGTTACATTATTTTAAAAACAAGGGTGATTTTCTGCCATTTTCCATGAAAACAAAATCAAACTTAAGAATCTACATACAATATACAATGTTGGCCATCAGTGTGGAGGCACCATCAAAATGTGTACAAATACTGAATTGTATACTGTGAATATATGTGTTTGAAATGTATAACATCACATATTTCATAAACATTCACGCCTGGTTTCCTTCTCAAGCTACCAACATCATCCAACATTGATAGCTGAGTTTAAGCCCTTCTAGAGACACACGATGAAAACACCCACAGACTTACACTCCCACATGAATATGGATAGCCTTTTTAATGAGTAAAAGGCTTTTGGGCTTGCACATACCTTACATGTACAAGTTTCACATTTGTACTCCTTGTCAGTTTATCACTTCCATAATGATGCAAACAATTGCTCTTTCACCACTTCAATCTAGGCCAAAACAATCCCTCCTCCACCTCCATCTGTCATTCTCCTGTCTCTTACAGAGGAAATGTTCAGCTTCCCCTGGTTCTCCACAAGCTAAAACCATATGCAGTGCAGGTCAGACTTGCCAGTGATCAGGGAATGCAGCCAGACTCCTACCTTAGTCCTGTTCTCTATCTCATAGATGGTAAGCTGCATAGGAATGTTGAAGCTGTGCAGAATGTTGCCTCCAAACACCAGCGTATCCACTGGAGTGTAGACAGCATGGATCCACCCTTTATTGCATGAAAACAAAAGTACAGGACACATTCAAAGAACTGCAAGCACATATATAGAGGGATATAGGGGGCACACAGGGGACACATGCAGACAAACCCACTGGCATGGCTGAATGAATAATAGTGAGGTTAAGGTTAGCATTACCGTTCATTTAAGTGACAGCATTAATACATTCATGCAGAACAGTTTTTAAACAATCCTGTCAACTCACCAGAAGGGATGAAGAAGGTATGTCCTTGCTTGAGCTCCACTCTCTGGCATCCATCAGCTCGGTCTCCCAAGAAGATATCGCTCTGCTTGCCTGACAGAACCCAGTCCTCATACAGCGCAAGGTTATGAGGGGTCGGAGGCACCAGCCAGAAAACCTGGGGAGAGGTGGGGATTTTCACTTGGAGGTCATGTACTTTTGTCCAAGTTGGGTGATATATCCACTCTGAACCGTTAATGACACTCAAGGTTATTAGAAATACCATCAGACCATTTATCCATCCTATCACTTAATGTTCTTCCCTCTCTCTTTGCTTCTAACTCTTCACTAACTTCTGCAGGTCTGGATAATGTGTTCACTCTAGAGTGAGCAAGCACACACAATAACAATTAAGCCAAGAGTTCTGCTGATGCTGCAGCCATTTGTGGCAAGTGAGGGTATTCCCTGTTTGCCTTAGTAACAGCTGCAGCAACGGCAGACTGGGAATACCATCATTTGTAGCAAGCATACAGAAACCTGAGGGAAGGTACAGCAGTCCTACTAAATGATAAGTATTACACCTCTATGTTCTAATAATGATGATTTGCTGCACAAAATATCAGATGTGTTATGAGAGAATGAAATGAACTTACTTTCTGTCCCTTGAATACATGATACCAAACAGAAGTTCCCCCAAAATCGATGTGGAAGTCTGTGTAGCAGCCCTTCACACTCATCAAACAGTACCTACAGAAAAAGAAAGGAGGTATATTCCTAAAAGACTCATAGTCGTGAAGTAAAGACCTACTGGCAAATCTGACCGAGAAATCTAAAAGAAAAAAGAAAAATGTTTTATTTTATTCATTAAGCCAATGACAATGTTTACATTACCACTAGCCTTCACTGGATAAATTACACTTTGGGAAAAAGACGTACACGGACATCCATTTATTTTACTAAAAGGATTTTGAATGTGCATGAAACCTCTCTTCATCCATCGCTGTTCATGGATTTAGGTTACTCTCTCAAAGGCACATTATTTCTATTAATAACTCAAGTATCAATAAATCATTCATTATTAGCTTTGTTTTGGACATTATTATTTTTTTTTTTACAGCAAAAACCCAATATTTAACAATACACAGGATATGATGTAACAATCCCGTGTGCCACCCTCCAGGGAAAACATTTACAGAAATCTAATTCATACCTAAAGAAGGATGTCCTACCGCAGCGATGCTCGCCATAGAGATATCAGGCTGTCATAAATCTACTGGCCCATTGCACAGGCAGCACCATTCCCTAACCCACCTACTCTAGATGACACAGGTTGCAGGGTGGAGTGTGTGACAGCGGACATATCACTGGGATTATCAAGCGGGCACCTTCCTTCACCAATGTTTTGTTGAGTTGGGCCCACAACACCTCAAGAAGGTTCAGCAGTGTAATAAAGATAATGTACATTATATATATATTCAATAATATAATATATTCAACTAAATATAGAATATATATTCATATAGATACAATTCCATACTGTAAATACAGATAGGAACAGCCAGAGGTTACAAAATACTACTTAAGAAAATGTAACTTCACAGGGTTTGTGGATGTGAATACACAGCAAGCCAGAGTGCAAATTAGAGTGTAAGGAGCTCAAAATAACAAGCCCAACACTAGAGATAGCAGCATATAATAACAATTTTATCTCAGCCATTTCAAAAATAAGTAGGCCCATAAAATGTTCCCTCTACAGCTCTAAATGTCGACTCAATTGACTTCATTAATGTCTTCATGACCCATTAACCAAAGAAAAAACACAGTTCAACTAATCTGAAAGTAGCAGTGGTCTCGGTAATCTTCTACTGACAAGAAAACAGTTAACATTAGACATCACTCACAAGAGCACTACAGCAGAGACAATCATTCACAACAGGACATCCCTCCTCTGGAAATTAACTGAGGAATGATTATAGCTCTGTGGGATTTAAATCATTCAGTAATTCAGATGAGAAGAAGAGGAACAGCAGTTCTGTTTATAGAAAGATATCTAGAGGGGACCATCACCATGGATATCTTCATACAGTATTGTACTGCACATCCCACTGAGAGATGACACTACAGTTTCTCCAGTCACTCCTTCAGCTGACTGCAGCTTCTACCTCTAACTTGTAAACACAATACATAACACTGCATTGAAATGTCTTATTAAAACCTCTTCCATTGCAGGGATTTGGTATATCAATATTAGAGGTGGCAATGCATCCAGTACTATACTGAAATTAAAATGTGGACCAGAAATGTTTGTGTTTCAACAAACTCAGTTTTATGTCAGCAGATTAATGTCAGCAAATGTCTTCCATACTCAACACCTCACCCATGTAATTATGTCATCTCATAAGGTAAGTCAAGGGTTAAGTTGTATTGCTCCATGTTGGCTGGGCCTGTTTATTGGTCTACATTCAGGAAATAGGTCTCCTCCTCCCTCATACTGACCCAAGGAGAGATGTGGCAGCAGCTAGAGCAGAAAATGACCTTGATTGAGGTAATGATCAAAACTGCAAGCACACTGGAGCTGCCTTAGGTCAGTGTGATTATGTTTGCATGAGATATATATATATATATTTTTTTTTTTACAATTTGAATGAATTCATCTCACAATATAAATATGAAAACAAGTATCAGAAAAAACATAGATGGATCAGCAACGCTTACTTTCAAAATAAACAAAGCTGTAAAATAAATATAAATCTAAAGTAAATACAGTGGGGTCCAAAAGTCTGAGTCCACTACCCAGAACTCTTTTGTTTCATCATTTATCAAAAAACGAATACAACTTTTTGGTCAAATGATACAAGATTACATAATTACATAATTTTCAAAAATAATTTAAGGAGCATACATGTATTTGAATGAAATGTGAAATGTGACAATAATTTGAGAAAACCTTACCAAATGGTGCGCAAACAAGATATTCCAGATATATTTCAATTTCATACGATCTAAAAATGTCGATTTGTATCAGATCTAAATAATGTATTCTTAAATAAGTATAAATGAGTAAAATAATTAAATTAGTTTTTGATAAATGATGAAAACAAACAGTTCTCCAGTGGTCTAAACGAAAAGAGCCAAGCCAAACATCAAACCACAAACAACATAACAGAACTTATAGAACCTCAAAATCCCATTATCCCATTAAGGGTTGGGGCAAAAATGGTTCTGGAATCTTATGCCTGAATACTGGCATCTGATTGGCTAAGAGGTGTCCATGCCAGTCAGGCTACAGCTATTATGAAACCACCCTCCAAAACTCTGCTGCCTAGCAACCATCAAGAGCCCTTACAGGTAGTGGACAACACTAGCAGTATGCAGCACTCTGAAGTGATAGAGGGATGGATGAGCCACTCAGAAGAGAGGAGAAATGATATTTACTAACAATAAACCAGTAATTTTCTGAGTGCATTTCACTTTTTTTTTTTACTTTAAGTCTTGACATAAGGCTCTAAGAGAACATCCATCATCAGGAAATGCAATGGAAAAAAAAGGCAAATTCTTCCAAAATAGTTTTACCTCTGCACTTTTGGGTACTTCATCTCTGAGATTACATTGGTAGCTTCTGTTTGGCTACGTTTCAGATCAGGTGGCCACATGATGTCCACCCAGTCGACCAGATCCACCTATGATCAAATTAAAAAACTGCACCATCAGCCATGCAACACAGTGTTATTAGTCATATGTTCTTTGGATTTAGCACCATTTTTGTGACCTTCACATAACCCTCCATAACATCATGCAGAGAGTGCCATCGTATATTACCACAGTGGGCCGCTTGATGAGGTTCTCCAGCTTAGTGTGGCTGAACTCTAAGCTGATGACATTGAAAAGTTTGTCCCGTTCTTCCTCAGGTGTCTCATAATAGCGGACAAACTGAGCCATGCTCATCTCAGAGCCTTTCTGAGTGCTCACATCCATAACATCCACAGATCGACGACTGCCTGCAAGCAAAAGCCAGAACACAAACTGAAATTAACCAACTAGGTCTTCTACTTTCATTACAATCTAATAGAATCTGCTCGTCTGTAGAAAACAAATCCAGTATGAGACTGGCAAATTTACTTAGACAACAAAGGCTACTGTTAACATGATTTCATCATAACGCTAATATACATGTTCTTCACCATCTTCAAATCCCTGGAGGGATTTGGTTACCGCCTCACTTCCTTCATACTATCTTTGACACTTGACACAAATTTATTAGAATATATTTTAAAATAACTGCATTTGGGGATTGGCTGTTCATGGTATTTTCTATATTTATATAAATATAAATTATTATACGATAAATGAAACTGGACATGCACCCACACATACATGCATACACAGGTATTACAATATGATGCTATACCATATGTCAGGTGGCATAGATAGATAGATAGATAGATAGATAGATAGATAGATAGATAGGTTTTTGCTATACACTAAAAACATTTGGGTTTGACATCAAAAGATTTATATGTGAGGATAGATCAGCATTTAAGCTTTTATTTCCATGTATTTACATCTAGATATGTTAAAAAACTTAGACAATAGCACATTTTTTATGGAACACACAATTTTCAGGTGAGCAAAAGTATAGGAACAGATAAACTTAAAATAGATTAAACAGACTTTGGGAACAAAGGTACCGAGGCTACACCACAAGATGCAAACCACTCATCAGCAATAAAAATAGGAGGGCCAGATTGGAATTTGCCAAAAAATACAGAGATAGCCTCAAAAGTTCTGGGACAACATTTTATGGACTGATGAGACAAAGATTAAGCTTTACCAAAGTGATGGAAAGGCTAAAGTATGGAGAAAGAAAGGATCTGCTCCCAAACACACAAGCTCATCTGTCAAACACGGTGGAGGTAACGTCATGGCTGGCATGTCTGCTTCTGGAACGGGCTCGTTGATCTTCATTGATGATGTAACACAAGATGGCAGCAGCAGAATGAACTCGGAGGTCCACAGAAACATTTGGTCTGCCCATTTAAAGAGAAATGCATCCAAACTGATCGGGAGGATCGTCATCATGCAACAAGACAATGACCAAAAACATACTGCAAAAACAACCAAGGAGTTCATCAGGGGCAAAAAGTGGAAGGTTTTAGACTGGCCAAGTCAATCTCCAGACTTAAACCCTATTGAGCATGCATTTCACCTGCTAAAGAGGAGACTGAAGGGAGACACCCCCCGAACAAACAACTTAAAAAAGCTGCGGTGAAAGCCTGGAAAAGCATCACAGAAGAAGAAATCAAAAGTTTGGTGATGTCAATGGGTCACAGGTTTGATGCAGTTATTGCAAACAAGGGATTTGCAACTAAATATTAAGTATTATTCACTTTAATCTATTTTAAGTTTATCTGTCCCTATACTTTTGCTCACCTAAAAATTGGATGTTCCATTACAAAAGTTGCTATCTTCTAAGTTGTTTAACATATCTAGATGGAAATACATGGAAATAAAAACTGAAATGCTGATCTATTGTCTCATATTCATCTTTTGATGTCAAATTCAAATGTTTTTAGAGTATAGCAAAAATAAAGGAATTGGCCTCGCTGTTCCAATAGTTTCAGAGGGGACTGGAGATGTGTGAGTGTGTATGTACTTACCAACTAAGCCTTTAATTTCACTGACTGTCAACTCTGGATCAGGCATACTATATAAATTGAAAAGAGAGAGATGGATGGTAGACTGCATCTATTAAATCCAGGTGCTACTGATAAGTGATGTAACAGATACTAAGGATAATTAACACCAAGAGCACTGTCAAAGATGTTACTTATTGAGGATTATAAATGCAACTGTCTATAAACTGGTGATACTTGATGATGATGAATGCCCTCTTACCTGATCCCTAGGCCATCTTTCTGTTTGAAAATGAGTGGACGTCTGAGAGCCTCTCTCTGAACATATTCATAAGTTAATTCTGCAAGGCAGTAAGTGTATGTTTCAGTCAAACACATTTTGAGAAAATGTATTTCTTATGGTTATGATATGCATCCTATGAATCAAAAGGAAAACGTAATGTGTGTTACCTTTACCCTCCATCACGTGGACAAAGTTTGCATTGTAATTATTACTAGCAAGTTTTTCCTCTAGATTGAAACCTCTGATGTTAGCAATTTCTTCAACATCAGACAGATCCTCATTTTCGTCATACATTCTCCGGCAGATGGAGCGCTACCATTGAAAATGAGAAAATATGAATAAGACATGACAACAAAAACACTGAAACACGCGTGGAAAGCAAGAAATGCGACATCTTTCTGGCACAATGCCCTCACTCCAAAAAACAATCTGATTGGGTGTGAAAGGCTAACATTAACGTTAATTATATGACGAGCCTAAATGTGACCCGGGTCCAAACCGTCCTGTTCTGTTTTCTTATATTAACGTTACTACCCTAAATAAGATCTGGCTGATAACGTGAAGTTGCATGTAATACACATTAAACAGCACTTGTCCCGATAAAAGGCAATACATAACAGTCAATCTCATAACGTAATTACAAAATGTTTCAGGAGCTCAGTGGGCTACGAATATCTTACATGTTGATTTATCTACCGTTCGCTCGCTAAACTACTAGAAAATATCTAAGTAGTTACAAAGTCAAAAGGGTGGCGTTAACTGATTTTAACACATGGCTGCTACATCCAGGAGCACTGCTGACCTGACATACAGTTGCACAACGTTAACATTAGCTTGGCTAACTAATTAGCTCGCTGCCAGTCTCGCTTCATAAGCTAGGTTTACGACGGTAGATGCTACACACCAGCTTGCGTCCAGATTCAGCACACGTTTCCACGGTGTGAGCCATCGTCTGGCATGAATGATTCCAGTCACTCACTTTCGGAAAAACATCGCATTTAGTTAAAAGAAATACTTAGCAAGCTTTCTGGTTCAAAACAAGAGGAACCATGTTTGTGTTGTATTACGTCACCGACACCAAGAGAACCAAAACATTGTTGGACAACGTCATGGCATGTCATCTATTCACTCCTTTACAACTGCTTGTAGAAAAATGAATCACATTACAGGGGTCAACGTTTGTTTCTTATTGAAAGCAAAACACGATGCTTTCGCCCTAATGAACGGAGAGTCGTTTTAATGCAGGGTAATCAGTAAGTAAGAATAACATATGATCGATGAGTCCCCATAAAAATCTGAGTTGTGCTTCCAGTTTAATTCATCCTAATACTAATTCCAGTTCTGAGAGCTGGACGTGACCTGCATCACGTAGACTGCAGTAATGGTCTTATTATTCTTTTCAGTTTACATAAAATAATGTTATGACTATTAATGCAGAGGTAAATACTCGAGTAATAAAAGTGTAGCCCCACAATTATGTGCAGCCGACAGTCTACTCAGACAGCATACAGGCAAAGCGATAGTACCGTCTTCACTGAAAATACCGTTAGACAGACTAGACTGTCTGTGTTTTAGCTGGGAGTCAATGAGACTGCTACATTCAGACCAATATCTTTTTTTGCGAGAGAGGCTTATTTGATTTAGACAAAAGAGCGTAACATTTAAGGCCTTGGTAAACTACGCATAGTGGCGTGATATACAGATGTGTCTTTAAATTTCTAAAAAAAACAAGCAAAACAATGTTTAGCAGGTGCCCCTGTTTTGCGCATGCGCCGTATGGTGAAACGTGATCGGTTATGAATATACGTGATGCGTATTTAGCTGCTGACTGTCCAGCATGTATGGCTGGCTACTGGACACGTTAGCTAGCTGTGTGGCTCAGCCCACATAAAAGCAGTGGGCTAAAGGAACTGGATAAGTATGTGTTGGTGAGCAGCAATGTTTTCATGTCAATCTTGGTTTTGTTGAATAAACAATGTTAATCAATTTTGTGTTGTAATTTGTCATTTAACTCATTGCTCTACATATTTTGTGCTGCTGGCTTAAATGATGCATGTCCCTTGGCTTGCTAAGGTTAACACTAGTGATGGGAAGACCGACTCTTTTAACTAACTCAATTCTTTCAAGCCATCTGATAGCAGTGAATGGATTCTGAATCTATTCTTTATGATTCACCAAGTTATTTAGCCGATGCTTTTATCCAAAGCGACTTACAATAAGTGCATTCAACATAGGTAGGTAGAGAACTACTAGTCACCAGAAATCATAAGTGCATTTCCTTCCTAAACAAACATCTAAGAGCATAATCAGTGCTATGGTAAAAGTGCAATAAGTTAGCTACCTATTTTTTAATTAAACAAATGAGACAAATAAGTGAATCAAATAAACAAGAGCTCAGACAAATAATTGAAGACAAATAGGCAAGTGCAAGGAAAGGTCAGAGTAGTGTTTCTTGAAGAGGTGGGTTTTCACCCTGCGGTGAAAGATGGGCAGCGACTCTGCTGTCCTGACATCAGTGGGGAGTGGTGGTTCATTCCACCACTGTGGGGCCAGGACAGAGAAGAGCCGTGACCGTGTAGATTGACCGCAGGGGCCTCTGAGCGACGGGGCAACCAGTCGCCTTGAGGCAGCAGAGCGAAGTGGTCGGGCGGGGGTGTAAGGCTTGACCATAGCCTGGAGGTAAGAAGGAGCTGTTCCTTTCACTGCCCTATAGGCTAGCACCAGGGTCTTGAACTGGATGCGAGCTGCAGCTTTCTGCACACCGCGGAACATTGGTTTAACTACAAGCCAGCGGTCACTGGACGATATAATGTTTTGTGAAGAGAATTCCTATTTTTATACTAGTACTAACCTTCACTGTTATTCATCAATGACAATATATAGTCAGTATGAAACAAAAACTAATAAAAATCAATCATACAACATCACGTACATAGCGTTCTGTGGAAATATACAAGGTCACATGCATGACATTTACACTTTCAACAATTCATAAACCACGCTTTATTACAATATTAAGAAAGAAAACAAAGCAAGGTGAATAGATAAAATATATAAAGTTTTCAACAGCTTCACTCATCGTTGATTTTCTATTTACCAAAGGGAAGAGCATTAATACTTTACCATACAAGTGGCCTATATATCGTTGTCCAGTGTCAGTGATCATAGTAATGTAGTTAATACTGCCCTCTGGTGGAGATCAGGAATAATGACTACTGGTACCAGGTGCTGTGTAGAAATGGTCTGACTGGGCGCTGTTACTGGGAGATGGAGAGGAAAGGATGGGTTCATATAGGAGTGACATACAGAGGATTCCGAAGGAGAGGAGGAGGTGATGACTGCTGGTTTGGAGGGAATGACAAGTGCTGGAGTCTGATCTGCTCTGGTAATAGTTACTATCTACTAATATCACAATAACAGATCAACAGTCATAGTATACATACGTGTATCTGGACTGGCCTGCTGTCCTTCTACAGTCTCCTCTGACCCACTGATCCACCTCCACACCTTCACCTCCACATTCACTGAACCCCTCTACCCTGGGTTTGGGTGTAGGTGTGTGTATGAAAATACACACACATATATTTGTATTTTCATAATATGTTTACTCATCTCAGTGTAAATAGAGTGTATTCTATGTGTAGGGTAACTGAACAGGGTTTTAAGACACAGATAGGAAGGGGGATTCAAATTTCGGCAGTAACTCGATTTCCCGCATAACACCGGCATAGAAAGAGTTAAACGTGAGTTTTGCACCTGCAGCTGGTCAGCCGGGTTAATGGATAACCTGCTCACCTGAGTCAACCCTGAAACCACCCTGCGGCCCGGAAGACACGCCAAGGGACTAAAGTACGTTAAATGTGCTTTCTGAATGAAAATATCAACTGCATTTTGGGTTTTAAAGACACTCTCCTAAATGTGATAAGAGGTTACACCTTTCCATGGTTTTGACTCCACAGAAAGTCCACAAAAGGACACCAACCATTCAGCTAACTTGAGGTTTCAGTCGCTCGGAGTAACAAAGCAAATGCACCGCTGACTGCGGTAGTTAAAAACCGAGCTAGCGGGGGAGTTTCAGCGGTTCTTGCCCCTGGATATGGACCGCTTCAGGTACTTCGTCTTCAACCAGCGCCGTGTGCTGATCCTCGGTGTCCTCCAGGTAGCTTGTGCGGGGATTTGTGTGGTCTGCGGGGTTATGGACGCCGTTTTCCGCAAGGACACTCCTCTGAGTACCACCAGGACACCAATATGGGGAGGACTGGTGAGTTGTCCAAAGCCTATTCAAAATATCTGCTAGTGTAATGTTGGATCGCTTTTCTGTGAGCGTGCACATCTCCCAGAACATGACGTATGCCCTTACAAAAAAGATAAAACCCACACCTCATTTCGGCATGCATCCAATTCACCAGGAAACACATATTTTGATAATATTTCAACTTTTAGAGTTGCTTCGCCTGTTATTCACGCGCTCTTACACGCGCGAAATACACCGCGACGGGCAGCAGCGAACCGTGTGAACCAATTCTACAAGTTGAGATTTTATTAAAGTGGAATGCTGTTCGGTGGATCATTTATACGCCGAATTAACCAGAAGAGCCTAACGGTTCGTAAAAGGTCTTAAATTATGTTTACCGATAAGGAAGGCAACATTTTTTTACCGGAATTTGACGTGCTGTTGACGTTAAAAGAGTCTAGGTTTGTATGCTTATCCTTTTTTTCCTAACCTTGCCATTTCCACTTCCTTGTAGATCATAGCCTCTCCAGGTGTGCTGGCGCTGTTTGCCTCCCAAAGGAAGAACCCAATATTGGTGAGTCCCTTTTTATGGTCGAGAAGAAATCACTGTAATGTGGCTTTTTATTATTCTCCAAGACTTAAAGTGTGTCTGCGGTATTTAATACTGAGTTTACAGTGACCTTATGTGACCCTAACATGGCAAAGTCCCTGCATCTAATGGCATTTACCACAACACACACTTTACATTACAGTCATTTAGCAGACGCTTTTATCCAAAGCGACTTACAATAAGTGCATTCAACGTAGGTAGGCAAGAGAACTACTAGTCACCAGAAATCGTAAGTGCAATAAGTTAGCTACCTACGTTTTATTTAAACAAATGAGACAAATAAGTGAAGCAAATAAACAAGAACTAAGACAAATAAGTGAAGACAAATAAGCAAGTGCTAAGATGAAGGGTCCCGCTTATATAGATAGACTAACTTTCTGGAGACAAAGTGGAACCGTGAGGTGAACGACCTGCATAAATGGTTCCTACAATATAAAATATGGTCTGATCTTCATCTAAGTCATAACAATGTGCTGTAACAAACAATAATACACAAAATAAAAAAATACTTTTACATTGAAGATATTAACAGCCTAGGCTAGATAAAGTACTTCTAGGATAATGCGGCCTATGAAAGGGGGTAATTGAATTCAGGTGTGGGTTAGAGGTGTCTTGTCATATGAAAGCTGTGATATTTGTATAATGTCCTCGTTCTGGTCGGATTACTGTGGTTCTTCTTTGTAAGGGGTTACACACTATGGTCACAGAGGCAGAGATTTCACACACAGTCATTTCTTTGGCTGAACTGTCCGACTGCCACCCCAGGTCAGCGTGATGGTGATGGCTGCCGGGTTTTCCGGGGCAGCCGTGGTGTTCGTATCGGCCTACTCCTGTCTTACGCTGACCTACGGGGAGGAGGACAGAGATGTCTTCCACCACCACCATAGTTCTCAAGTGGTAAACACACACACACACACACACACACACACACACACACACACA
>CABFOQ010053737.1:0-21847 GCA_900660455.1 Gephyroberyx darwinii
AAATAGGCTGGGCACTGTTTCCATATGCTTGGTGTGTTTAATGAGAGCAGGGGCACATTCAGTTGTGAGAGTTTGAGAAAGGAGAGCTGCTCTCTGATAGTCGGAGATTCATATTTGAAAAATACAGATTCCCCCAAAATGTTACTGTTTTGGAAACAAAAGTAAGAAGTTGATAAGTTGATGGCTACCTAACTGGAGGCAACATCCAATTATTATATACCGTAACTGTACAGCACATACAAGCTCATCCCCCTTGCTCAGAACAGCTACTTTCTCTCGTGACTATTGTGTGGACTGAGACAAGAGAGATTTGGTGACCACCTTCCATATGTCTGATTGCCGGGTTCTAGGTGGAATGACTGTAGACTAGGGGTGGGCAATCGTGCAATGGAGGGCCCAGAGTCTGCAGGTTTACACTACACCAGGGGATTTCAATGATTAGTCCCTCCTGTCTGGTTGAAGGGGTGCTAACCAGTGAAATCGCCTTGTGACAAATGCTTTCACAAACATTTGGGCATTCGTCATTGTTTTTCTTACCTGGATGTGTTCTTTGGTACATTGAAGATCTACGTCAGTGGTTCTCAATCCAGTCCTCAAGGACCCCCTGTCCTGGAGGTTTTAGCTCCAGCCTTACTGAGGCACACCTGAACCAATTAAAGTATCATGAAAACCTGAAGCCTCTAATTGGTTCAGGTGTGCCTTAGGGGTCCTTCAGGACTGGATTGAGAACCACTGATCTACGCGTTTGAAAGCATGCGTAACAGGGCAGATATGCTTTAGAGCCCTACAAATTATTGCCATGAAAGGCAGTGTACCTCTGCCACCTCCACATGCCCCGTGACCCGCTCAGACCTGAAAGCAGACCTGCTATTCTACTTCGTAAGCAGCTAATTGCGCGTGTTTTAGATGACGCCGTGAGTTTTTAACTGTCCAGAATAGGCTAGACAAAGAAATGGCTGGTATAACTACATAGTGTCAGCGGATCTTTTATGTGCTACCCTGATGGACAGGCCTGCCCTGAATGCTTGTGACATGAGATGAACCTAATTACAATCTAAGTGTGCCAAAGAATGGTAGGAAATGGTACAAAAAAATATATAACTAATTGTGCAAGGAAGCTCTGAAAGCAAATTGAAGCTAGGGCGCCGTAGCAAGAATTGTTGAATAAATCAATATTTCATTGATTCAATTCATTGGGACCAAACTGCCAACGGAGTTCCAGAGTGGATACAGCGGTCATCAGCGACATCTGCAGGACTGCAAGTACAGGGGAGCATTATTTATGTGGCACCACCCACATTTTTTTTCTATTGGCAGGAAGATGCTGACTGACAGGCCTTACTGAGAGAACAAAAGTCCCTTGGGCGTCTTTGGCTCAAGTGAAATCCACTCAGTAATGTGTAGGGTGACAGAGAAATAAATGTAATTATTTAAGTGCATGGAGCAATTGCAATTTTGGACAGAATTTTTCCTAATTTTTCACTTTTATATCTAGGCTTATGCTTTTCTTGTGGCACATAAGAACAACCTGCAGTTGTATTTGGAACAATGCATGTTGACAGTGAGATTATAAGCATTTGGACACATTAGGTAAATCCATGAATGCCATGTCAGTGCTTGTGGCACAAACCTCTCAAGAAAATGAGCACAGAAGCATCCTTACAGTTTGAGATGGACTGTGTGTGTGCATCGCGTGTTCAATCAATTAAGACGCACAGCTGTTCACTTTCCCATCTGTTTCAACTGGGTCTCTGTACTATAGTCTGTAGAGTTATTTGGAAGACATGGGTAGTTCTTCGCATTCTGTGTCCGTCCTTACGTTCTTCTTTTGGAATCGTACCTCCACCGTTAGATATTGCGTCAAACGCATCACGTAGGACATGAAGAGCGCACGAGAACACAAATTGAGAGCAGGGCATTGTAGCAGTATGCAGTACGTGGTTAACGTAAAAGGTTATCATGAATGACAACAAATACTAACTAACATTCTGGGGTTTTTTTACTCTCCATTCACCTCAGTTGTTTGAGAGTCCAGTATAAAAACCATTCACCTTACAGATTCTTCACTACTAGCTACTGCAGATCCAATGTTGAATTGCAACATTAGCTACAATTGTTGGAAAGTGTCTTTACCTGGAACAATGTGTCTCATTCAAATAGCACAATAGTAATGTTGTCTTAACACGTATACATGAAATATCTGAATGAATTGCTTGTCTTTTTGTCTCCACAGGGGAATGAAGGGGGTCCATTGAACCGCTATGCCAACATCTGATATTTCCTTGTGGGGATCACATTTCTCAGTTTTTAACATTTTAAAAACATTTTTAACAGCTGCTTTTGTTGTTGTATTTCTTTTTATTATTATTATTATTATTATTACTTATTATTACTAATTCAATCATTTTGTAGAACTGCTGGGGGATACTTTGAAGCTAATTTTATTTCTCAATGCATTTGTTTTGGAATAAATCCTAACAGCTTGATAGATGAGACAGAAGTGAATGAATTGGAACCCATGCAGTCACAGCACACAGATGGTGTCCCTGGCAAGCGCTCCAGTACAGATTTTCTTAAACCTTTTGGTGCTTGGGTCCAGCAAATATTTACGGTATTTATTGCTCAATAGGTCAGTTCGTTTGGAATTTGGCTTGTATGCCACCATTTACAGACATAACTACACTGGCACACAGCACACAGCACAAATGATGGCTTGGTAGCAGTACAATGTTGCACTGCAGAGCTGTGCCTCTGAAGCTGGTGGGGTTAACTGCCTTTTCCAAGGCCATGCAATAGTGGTGCAGCGTCTTCTTGAAAAAGATTAGCAAATAGTTCACACTTTGTTATGCAGCCGGTTTCTCCAGTAAACATTGCATGGGATGTACGGTAAACAAACAGATCAGTGTTTCCATCTTGCCAGTCCTGTGCTTCAGAAACTAGCTTGTTGACTCGGGACGAGAAAGTCCATTTTTGGGACATTATCCTGGTGGGCCGGTAGAGAGCAGAAGTTGTATACTCAGTACACATGAACTGATTATCATCACCAATACTGTACCTTTACCTGAAAGAAGACTCACCTAAAAGGTTACTATTACTGCGCCTCCCACATTCATTGAAAACATTTTCGATCTCTTAAGATGAGGCAAAACGTGACCTTAGATTCAAAACTTCAAACATGAATGCCAGGGGTTTTCAAAGATTTCCCACTGGCTAATCATTTGCCACAAGGTGTTTGATTGCCTATGATTAGCGTTGATGTCTACACAACATTTTGTTATACCTTGTTTGGTAATGAGGCCAGATTGCATGCTTATAGTAGCAGTAGCTGGAGACACGTTTGGCATGCATACACAATGCCTAGAATTACTTCTGCTTAAACTGAAGTGTCCAAATGAAAACCATTTGGCCCACATTACTACTACTCCACACATCTGCCTAGCAATACAGTAACATCCTAACATTTATTTGAACATATTTATTCAGCCTCGTTACTTTTAACAGTTTCTTCTTGATTCTACACAGTGCCAATGTGACAGGATAGATAGCAAAGAGAGAGAGAGAGTTTAAAGTGCAATAATTATTAGGGACTGGATTTGAACGCAAGACCAAACCAGCAGATTAAAGACTTCCCTTTAAAGTTTAGCAATCTCTGGGTATGTAACCTTCAAAGAAAACAAGATAGAGGCCAAGATATTCCAGATTTGGATGCAATTGATGAAGGCAGTATTGATCGTCTTGTAGTTACTTCTTCCTATCGCTGTATCCCTCAAGGATCATCTTTCATATGCACTTCCTGAACTATTCCAGGTTTCCCTGGCTTTCAGGGAGTCTCAGGTGGTTATGAACAAACGGTAGTACTCTCAAGAGCCCAATGCAAGGACAAAACATGACAGATCATTGACAAGCTTTCTACAAGAAAAGTGTTGTATTTTGGATTAACATGTAGGTGGTCAGAAATAATAATTTGGTGGTGCATGAGATAGTCATGACAATGTGGCAGTGGAGGTCATTGTCAGTTTATGTTGACGGTTTTGTTATTCAGTTTACAGCGTGCAATCGTTTTTCTTTTTGTCATTGGTGCATTTTGATGTCTTACTGGAGTGCAGTCCCCTACACCCTGTCGATCAGACCCGTCTCTCTGTGACCTCCTAGCCATACGGATGGCAGATAAACAGCTAAAGGAGGAAGTGCTAATAAATACAACGTAGACCATCACTCTTAAATATTTGATAGTTTTTATAATGACTTTAAATGAGATAAACGTCATAAAAAAATTGTAGAGGTAGCTGATGTTGATTTCCATCTGTATTCAGCCTAAAAGATATTTCCGTTCAAAGTTAGCTTAGCTTAGCCTGGTCATGCGGTCAGACCACGTAACGTTACCTGTTCAATAAAAACATTTTTGAGTGTACACTTTTTGAGTGTTATTTGTTAAATCACATTGTGTTCATCTATTGTAATGACTCGGATGAAGATCAGACCACATTTTAGGAGCCATTTATGCCGGTAACACAAAAGGGTTCACAAACTTTCTCTTGCAACCGTCGGTCTGTGCGTGTGGCTGGGTGTGCGGGATACACAAGAATCTAGGTTAGAACATCCATTTTCAATCACTTATTTAATTCACATGAGCTATATTTAAAAAGATCATAAATAAAATACCAGGGTTCCTTTCATCAATGAATAAATCATGGCCGTTATCCTCTCGTTATCCTCTACTCTGCCGGTCTCTCTTTCTCTCCTGAGCGCAGTGTAGTCGGCTGCCTCTTGCCTTGATCACGTTGCTGCTCGGTGATAGACGTGTGATTGAGTGTGTTATGCCACGCCAGCATCCTGTCATAATTCGGTAGACTCACCTATTCCATCTTTTGAGGTGTTTTAGGTAAATACTGTTACAATAACCTGCTTATCGCATGTGAAACCTGAACAAGGATACAGGATTCAATACAATTCTGTGTCCTGAGGGGAACTCAGTTTGCCATACCAGTAAAGAAAATAGTAGTTATGAGCTGGGTAACCACATTCACTTAATTTTTCAGTCCAGTAATGCCTAGAGACTATTTGTCCTGTTTTAAGTTTACAAGACAAAAAACAGCGGGCGGTATATGAAACAACAGTCTTGACTGACTTGACAGTATTGGATGCTCCTGGGGAGGCCAGGCAGGGAATATGCTGCACATCATGCACATCAGTGGGCAGCATGGTAAACAGCATCTCCAGGTTTACGCAGCCTCGGAGATTTATCACTGAAAAGCAAAGAGTATTATTATTTCGAAAATGCCATTTGTCTCTTGAACAGATTTATAGCTGTGTGACAAAGCTGCGTCTGTTTAAAAATAGGGGGGTATTAAATCTAAAGTCTCCCCCTAGATGGTGGCGGTGTGTGTGCTTAGCAACATTGTGTTGAGTGATTATAGATCCTTCTTGTCTGTATTTTATTTATTGCCTTTAGTGCAGACCCACTAAACTCAGAGCTCTAGTTGTCTTCCTCAGGTCTTCCTTCCAATTCTGCTGCCTAATGATTGTATGCAGGTATGTACACCGATCAGCCACAACATTAAAACCACTGACAGGTGAAGTGAATAACATTGATTATCTCGTTACAATGGCACCTGTCAAGGGGTTCAGTTCTTGAAGTTGATGTGTTGGAAGAGGGAAAAATGGGCAAGCGTAAGGATCTGAGTGACTTTGACAAGGGCCAAATTGTGATGGCTAGACGACCGGGTCAGAGTATCTCCAAAATGGCAGGTCTTGTATGCAGTGGTTAGTACCTACCAAAAGTGGTCCAAGGAAGGACAACCGGTGAACCGGCAACAGGGTCATGGGCGCCCAAGGCTCATTGATGCACATGGGGAGCGAAGGCTAGCCCGTCTGGTCCGATCCCACAGAAGAGCTACTGTAGCACAAATTGCTGAAAAAGTTAATGCTAGCTATGATAGAAAGGTGTCAGAACACACAGTGCTTCACAGCTTGCTGTGTAGACCGGTCAGAGTACCCATGCTGACTCCTGTCCACCACTGAAAGCGCCTACAATGGGTATGTGAGTGTCAGAACTGGACCATGGAGCAATGGAAGAAGGTGGCCTGGTCTGATGAATCAAGTTTTCTTTTACATCATGTGGACGGCCGGGTGCGTGTGCGTCGTTTACCTGGGGAAGAGATGGCACCAAGATGCACTATGGGAAGAAGGCAGTGTGATGCTCTGGGCAATGTTCTGCTGGGAAACCTTGGGTCCTGGCATTCATGTGGATGTTACTTTGACATGTACCACCTACCTAAACATTGTTGCAGACCAAGTACATCCCTTCATGGCAACGGTATTCACTGATGGCAGTGGCCTCTTTCAGCAGGATAATGCGCCCTGCCACACTGCAAAAATTGTTCAGCAACGGTTTGAGGAACATGACGAACAGTTCAAGGTGTTGACTTGGCCTTAAAGGATCTGCTGCTAACGTCTTGGTGCCAGATACCACAGGACACCTTCAGAGGTCTTGTGGAGTCCATGCCTCGACGGGTCAGAGCTGTTTTGGCGGCACAAGGGGGACCTACACAATATTAGGCAGGGGTTTTAATGTTATGGCTGATCGGTGTATGTACTGTGTGTTTACCTGCCACAGTCAGTACAGATGGTACACGTGCAACTTTTTTTTTGATGATTTATTTGATATATTTGATGATTTTATTATTGTTGACTTCACCTTCTGGATCTGCTTCCTTTCTGAAATCTATCAACAGCTCTTTTTCAATGAGGTTGAGTTGTAAGATATTCTCACACCAATGCACCACACTAGGCGTTTTGTTTTTCGAGCTAAGTCATCTCTGTATTTCACTACCAGGCAGGAATTCTTGGGAGGATCTCAGGTTGCTGGTGCGGACTGAACAGAGCACAGGGAGAATGCTGGTGGTGCACGTGGATATGTCCAGAGGGAGGAATGTGGATCTGTTAGTTTTCATGTACTGTGCAAGAAGCCCATCAGGGATGCAGGGACTCACCTGCAGGTTGGAGAGTTTCTCACGGAGCAGCTGCAGTTGCACGCACGTAAAAGAATGCATATGAGTAGGTTTTCTCCCAGGGTGAAGGTGACATGCAACACAGCTCCAACTGTTAACATGTTATGTCTGGACTAAGAAACCGATGAAACAATATAGAAATTGCTTCATCATCTGCAGTGTAATGGAATACAAGTCCATGACACCACACTTTCTGAGGCCCACCTAATCTGTAGTATTAAAGGCTCTGCAACTGATTGGGACAACACGACACATAAGAGCATCTCAGGTAATCCAATGAGAAATATCACATGATAGAAGTGACAGAATGAGTTAGTGTGGTCTCTATTGGGATGAAGACATGGCTGACCCTGTCATGTCTCCTTAAGAGTTATATCTCTGGGTCTGAATACCGTTGAATGGAACAACATACTGTAGACTTACTCTGTCATGCTTCATTGCTTGTCTCTTGAATCTTCATCTTTAATTTTACTATGGACATGAACAGTCCATAACAATCCACATCAACTCAATTCTTGTTGCAATTTCATTGAAAAGGCGCATTTTTCTTGCACAACTGCATGTCATATTTAGATTTAAATGCTGCTGATTAATTGATGTGTGTTTGCACCAGCTCTGCAGTGAGATTGGAGCCGGTGCGCTCGCTGTATTATTCAGGTGGCTTTAAAAGCATGTCAGCTCAATTAAAGGGATTTTACTAGAAATATCATGTCCTGTCCTACTACCTCAGGAGTAACATCTCAGCATCACTCGAGAGTTAAGACGTGTCCCGCCACAGATAAAACCTGAAGAAACAAAACAGCCCGCTGGAAATATCCCGGTGTATTTCTTGTATTTCTTTCATCATCCTTCACTCTGTTGTTGACTCCGCTTCACTTTATAGTCAGTTTGGATTGTCGTTAAAGCAGAGTTACATTCATTGTAAAATATATTGTATAAATAAAGATTGGCTCTGCCTTCATATTCTTGCTTTATATTCAGCATATAAACCTATATAATGAAGACACTTCAAGCTGTCAAAACAAACACTCTCAGTATTTTTTTTCAAGCTTCTGAGACGTTAAGATTTCCGTTTCAGTTATGTCAAGTAAGATCAGCTGTCATTAAGATGCAATACCTTCAACTCCCAAGATTTACTCTTATAGGGTATAATAATGGGGCCACACTCATTTTAATAAGAGTTTCCATATTTCCGTTCCATATTAATGTAATTCTGAACAATTGGGTCTGTGGTTAGCACAGACCCAGATAAGGGTTTTTACACTTGGGTGTTTCATCTTATGTAAATTTCTGCTTTGCTTAAGCCTGGAGTTCCTCAACACTATTTTATTTCCCAGCAGAAGGACGGGAGATATACTGGAAGTCAGTCAGAAATATGACTTGATTTCAAATGAATATGAACTTAGGATTTTTTTTTTTTTTGTTGACAGTCGTGGATTTACAATATAGATGAAAGATTTGTTCATGAGGGAAATACCACTTTTATGTGTGTGTGTGTGTGTCGCATTTGGTTTAGACCGCCCTTTGCTTCCTTTACTTTCTAAAGATGCAGCAGTTCAAGTTCAGCTTGAAGCTCAGAGGGAGGGGAGAAGTGTGTGTGGGGATTGTGCCTCATTTAATTTAAACAAAGGGGCGAAAAAAATGCAGGCCTTGTCACTCAGTGCAGGATCAGCGGTATCAGCCCACTTGCTTCCTGATTCCTTTTCATTATGCAAGCTTGCTGACTCGGTGTGGGAGAATGACATTACGCTGCAAATGGAGCTGTCAGAGGGAGTCCACCTCAAAACAAAGGTGGAAGCGAATACAATACAATGGGTTTATTTCTTACACATTCTTGACTGGCGTTGTAAACGACACTATCTGTTCTAGTTGCTACTGTTCTGTTGTCTACCATTGACAACCCTGGGGGTTTAAATCTTTCTCTCCAGTAACTTCATGATAAAGGCCTAATAGCTTTAGATTAGACACTTTCTTGTTCTCATTGTGATTACATCAATTTTATGTCTAATTCAGTGGATGAATCAGACATAAAATCTCTACAATGAAAAATTGAATCAGGAACTGACTTTCAGAGAAGGAAGGAATGACCACCACTGGGAGTACCTTTTGTTATAAAAATGATATTCATACAATGTTGAAAATTAGGGCATCTTAATCTTAAGATATTTTATTAATATTTTCAATTGACAGTATCAGCCAAAAACCAACATTGAAACCGAAATCATAACATGGCAATAGTACAGAAGAGAATGGAACAAGAACTTCAGGAAAATTAGAGGTGGAAAAATCATATCAGTTCCATCACAGACTATAAATGAGATCAAAGTTAAGTTCAACACAGTTGTCTGCATTTATATTTGACTATATATTGTATTTAATGCAGAGTCGAAGAGCAAGGGAATGGAAAGGGAATGGGTCAGTATGCGGTTTGGGAAGACAGGGTCACGGTTCAGCGGTTATTATCATTTTTGAATGGGTTAGTATTGTGGGTTGGAATAAGGACTTGGGGGTTTTGGCCAGGGGAGAGTCAGGCAGAGCATGGTGGACAGGAATTGGGATGAAAGTGGGTCAGATGGGAGGGTTAGGATCAGGGTGGATAGTCTGGATTGGATTGTTAAGAGGGTCTGGCTGGTCATGACTGGGGTTTGGTTGAGGGTTACAGGGTCACGGAGGAGAGCTGACAGGTCAGTCTAAAGGGCTTTCATCATGAGAGTGAAAAGCTAGAGGTTTTGGACAGAAGGGTCAGGCATAGGGTTGAGAGGTCAGGTTTCAGACATCAAGGGTTTGAAAAAGGAAGAGCTGCATTGTGCTGACAGTGCATTTGTCATTCATTCTGAAGTTACAACATGAGGGGATGTGTCCGGCACATGCACCTGGTATCTGTTGCCAGGCAGCTGGAAGTGGGTGTGGTCTTGGGAGAGTAGGGCGGGGCAGGCAGAGAGAATGATGATTCGCAACTAGAGGAGGAAGGGTCACACCATTGGCTCCCTGCAGAGGACGATTTCCAGCTCGCTGCGGTAGAGCTTCCCTCCATCGGACAGGGCCATGATGCTCTGCTTGTAGCCTGTCAGGTTCTTCAGGTCCACCTCCTGAACAAAAGACAGGGAGGTTAATTATTTCACGCACACTAAGGACTATAGTCCTCTCAAGCGAACATGATTCTTTGGCCCAAATAAGCGATCCCTTTCAGTCTAATGTGCAAATGAATATCAATTTCTTTACTTGTTAAGGTGATTCTGATGGGTTTTGAGGCTGCAATGAAGGAAAAAAAATCGCTAACCATACTTAGCGTAGCCTCACAACATTTGACCCTTTGTGAACTGAGGATAACTCATTATCGGCACCATGATTGGTAGGAAAATATGTTTACAAAATTCAGTAATGCTTTAGAATGTGTAATATCTTCATCATAGGTCATTCCTGCTTTTATTATTTCACCTATTTTAATAAAAGAGATTTGCAAATGGGATCCGATATTCCCATTTATTTTTTCCGTAGGCAAAAAAAAAATAAGGATGCGGATAGAGACTGAAAGACAACGTTTGAGAGGACTATAGCATCCACTTAGGCTGAATTACTGCCCAGTCTCAAGTCCTGTGCTTACAAGCAAGATGGATTAGCTGAGCCACAGATTGTGCCAAGTCAAGAGTGTACACTTGATTTGGACCAAGGATTGTATTTCTGTCAGCTGGATGAGTTTACTTGACAATCTTAAAGAATGGTGGTAGTGACTTCAGAAAATCTTTCTAATTAATACCCGTTTGGACCAGTCTCCACATCCTGGCCACAGTGCCAATAGACAACTAACAGACTTTGAAATGCTAGGATCAATTAAGCTACAATAAGTAGCAAAAGACATCCATGGAGTTAAAGCTTCTGATCTGAGCCTTTGCACCACTGGAAACCAGAACAATCAAAATCACACTTCACATGCAGCTTGTTTCTGTAGAATGTACAACATGTAGTAACACGTAGGTATATACTTTATTATATATAAAGGTATTTCTGCTTCATTATATATGGTGGTTATATATAATAAATAGCTGAGAGTGGTAGGAACGATCCGAGGGAGAGGGTATGACATGTGCTGAAAGTCATAAGCCAGATTCAATATATATGATATATGTGATATATACCAGTGTATATAGAATACCAGTATACTGAAGACATCATCTCACCTTCTTGTTCTTTTGGTAAAGGTCTCGTAGCAGGGCATCCAACTCCAGCTCATCAATGTAGCCGTTCCCGTCCTGGGAGAAGGAGACACACAACACACAAGGCAAGAAGATGTACAATGTTTCAAGTCACAATTTTCCACATTGTGTACAGAACAACACAGGAATTGATAGAAAGTGCACTTATCAGTACAACATGGTGATCTCTCTCTAGTATACCTAGTATACCTAACATGGGTGAATTTCACGGCACCTTGCACGCACCAGCCAACTAGCCGTCCAAGAACGACCATTTAAGAAACAATCCCCATTCTGTGTCTTGCAGTTCTATGCAGAGAATCATCTGTGATGTCGAGACACAATTACGAAGCCGCTTCACTAGCTAATGAGTTGTATCTCACAGTAGTGTTAAGAGTTTTGAACCAGAAAATATGTCCAAATTACTGGAAAATCTCCCCAGGCGCTGTCACAAAATGATCCTTCCATTCACCCAGGCTCACTCTCATGGTGACTTCATAAATTAGTGTCTTGCCTATCTAATTATGGTACCTTTGGGAGAGATGCTCTTTCAAGTTCACAAACCAAGGCTGAAGTGCCCTACGTCAGGGGAATACAGCGCAAATTCTCTTTGTTTTCCCGTTAGTGCTTGAAGTCACGGGACTAAGGTAGAGTTACAGGAAAGTGGAGCAACATCAGGATCAGCCAGCCTGGACGTCTTAAGTGCGTGCGGTCATGCATTTAAAAAAAAAATTCAAAGCTTTGCACAATTTGGGGCTCTGGCACTGTGAGCCATGTTAGTGTTCAGTTGACCGGCCACAGTTTGCCGTCTGGCCATTCCCTACCCACAATCCCTCAGCACCAGCGACAACAGCTGCTTTGTGTTTCAGCTGCAGGGGTTGGGCTCCTAACAAAATGATGAAACTAATTACACACGTAAATGCTAGCGCTCCAGCGCTACATGAATTGCTGAGTGTCTAGATGAATGGACCACAGTGGCTCATCCATAATTGAATGTTCGACCCCGTCTTTGGCGAGTGAGCGAGGGAGTGCACAAGCCTTTGCCCGTGACACGAACATGCACGCAAACCCCCTAGTGCTGTGAAGGAGTGATGCTAGTGTCTTCTTGCACCGGTCCACATTATTGCCAAGGTCCATATATTGAATAAGGTCAAGACAATGACAACAAAACAATCCAGTCATGCAGAAATTTGGCAACCGTGGGACTAGCATTCGGGTGAGATTATCTTTTTTGCTAGAGCCATTATAAAATATTAAGGGGTTTTACTGCCCCATAGCACAAAATGACCATAATATGTCTGTGGGGGATGGATGGGGTTGATCAATGCCAGTGACTCGACTGCTCAGTGATACGAGTGAGTACTGCTTGCAGCATCACGCATCGTGATATATTACCTCTTAACTGGAAGATTCTGTCGGATCTCTCTAATTAGCTAGCTTACATCTCTCTCATACACAAAGGAAGCGGAAAAGGAGAGGAATTTTGCTGAACTTCAGCACACCCAATGGGTAGGCTATACCAATTGCCTGCTTCCTATAGATCAGACTACTTAATGATCCTTTAAAGTGGTAATCTGTCATTTTTATTTTGGTACTAAGCGCTCATTGCTGTAGTGTTTCTTCACTCCACTTCCCAGAGATCGCCTGTCAATCGATCAATGTTTACAATAGTTGAATCACTCCTGTGTCGTATCAGTCATATATATATATATATCAGTCATCCCGATAAAGCGGGAGAACATATAGAAAGCATAATACACATGAATTGAACTAGCATCTAAACTAAGTAGAGCACTGGCACTGTGTCCCAGCCAGCTGAGTTGTTTATTCCCTCAAAATAGACTCAGCCATCTTACAGCTGTGTTGATTATGGTTGGTCTCTCAGGCACACGAAAACTCAGCAGATATCATAAACAAGAAAAATGAATTAGCAGATGTGCAACTTCCATTCTACTCTGCTCTTTCGCCTCTTCCCTATACTACATCATTCCAGTTATCTCACTACCAAGGTACTAATGGTCTTGTAATATGGACAGTGTGGTTGAAACGGCCATTAGCTGAACCACTGCACAACCACCCTCAGTCGCTTACAAAGGGACAGGTGGGGAGGACCGACCAACGGTGATTACAGAAGGGAAACTCCAAAACAAATAATGCTAAGTCATCTGGCAAATTTGACTCGAGTCTCCTTGAGTCTCTTCTCCCATCTCTGTTACAACTCACCATGTTTTATTAGCCTTTCAGATAGTACAGGGAAAACAGCACAGATAAGAAAAAGAGAGGAGAGGAAAATATGATATATGTATATTATAAAAGACTCAAGCACATACACTCCATCAGAGCACCTGTTATCTATATCACTGGTCCTCAGCCTGGTGCTCAGGACACCCAAGGGGTCAGGTATTGCTGTTTTTTGGGGGGTTTGAGTGTTGCAGCCCGAAAATGGATGACAATTCTTGATCTATGTAATTCTATTACCTACCTGCACCAGGTCGCCGCTGATAAACTGTTGCTTACCTTGTCATAGAATGTGAAGATGGCATTGAACTGCTCAGTGGTCAGCTTGACACCCTGTGAAAACAAAAGGTTTGACTCTGATTGCCAGGCTACAAATCGTCAAATTGGAGATCACAGAACGGCAAAAGAAACGCTCAAAATACCACAACAAAGTGTAGCGCAGCGTTGTTGTAACTTTACTGAACAAAATAATGAATTCATCGTTGACTTTGATACTACAGTTAAAAAGTCACCAAGTTACTTCCTGGTATGTGAATGCAAACCTAGAGCTGCTCAGGTTGTGTGACCTCTACGGTATTTCCCTTGTTCAAGGATCTTGGGGCTCTGGAGGCCTTAAGAGCACAGATTGTAATTCCCCTAAGCTGTGTGCATTCCAAAAGAGCCTGGCTCCTATCGAGGCGCTCAGCCCTCGCACCTAAAAACAGAGCAACTACACTTTATTAAGTTTGTATGTGTCATTGTACATGCAAAAGGACCTTTTGTTCTTCTTCTTGCCGTGTTTACTTAAAAAGCTGATGGGAATTGCTAACTAAATTCTGTTCAGCTGCGTTGGAGCATCACATTTTTCCAGTGCACCTACCTGGAACTTGAGTAAGAAGTTCTCCTGAACAGGGAGAAGCCTGTGGGAGAAGAAGTTTTCATCAGTTATGTAACACAATAGTTGTTAAAGTCTGAACATCAGAAGGTAATAGACTGAATGTTGAATCAGTATTAGGGAAGAATGCTTGAATGTTTTTAAGTAAAGATGCTGTGCAGTCCCACGGTACCTAGCTAGATGTGCAGCATCAACTGTTGAGGTAGTTTGATTTACTACAGTCCTGGAATACCCAGGATAACCACATCATTCACCCTAATGTATTGTCAAGAAAAACAGATCCACTCTACTATATTGCTATGCTGGCCATTAGCATTGCTGAAACGTGATAAATTCCACACCTGTTTCATAAAACGGCTTTGCCAGCTCATTCTAGGTGTAATTAAAACTAAAATATTTTCTCCCCTGCATAGATTATCCACGGCATTTGCAAATCTTACACAGATTATCTGAGACTGTAACATCGGGCGAGTGAGCACCACTCAATACAGGTGAGAGAGTGCCGTGCGGGGAGTGTGCAGTAGGGAAGACGGCCAATCAGATGGTCATCTTGTCTTGTTGAATACAAGGAAGGATTGTGGGAGGTTAACAAACAATTAACACAGTTAGGTGTTAAGTCAACTATGTGTTCACCATAAATCAATGTGATAGTGCACTGGTGTGTAGGGGTTAAATGTCTGAAGACTTTTTGACCAACTATCCTGAAATTGGCTCCTGTTGTCCACATCTGGGGAAAATGTGGTGAATTAAGACAAGTAAAATGCACATTCCACGTTACCTTGCCATCTCTGACAGGCCCAACTTCCCATCTCCATTCAGATCAAACATCCTGAGCTACAAAGCGGAAGGAACAGAGATGTGAGAGATTAAAGGGAACTTCCACCAAAATAGACTTGTTAGAGGCTGTTATTGTGAAAAAGTGGACATTTTCCTGACATTTCCCAAGTTCTTTTGAATTTTTTTTTTTTTTATGGGTTTTAAGTTATCAATTGTCAAGATTAATGTAAATGTGGTCCTATGGGATCACTGAATTGCATTGGCTGAGATGGTTGAGAGAAAATTATTATGTTCCTCTACCTTTATGAAACATCCCCATTATATTTGTCATAGTTCTAGATGTTTAATAGAGGTACAGCAAAGTGACTGTCCATAAAACCAACCATTTCAGCAAATGCAATTTGATGGTGATCTACCAGGGACACATGGATGATTTTGGTGTCTATGTTCTCATAAATTAACGGGTAAATTGACCAACACTTGGTCACTTGATCTCCCAAACACTTGGTGTATTCCTTGAATTAGAATTGTCATCATCTGTGGATCTGTAACTGAGTTGCAAAGAGTAAACACTGAACAACTTTATCTGTGAATGCTCAGGAAACACAAGCCAAGGTGGCTTGTCTTGCTTTGGCAAATCAGGTCAGGCTCTGGGGCTTCCATGAAGAAGCAGATGTTAGCACATCTGGGCTTTGAACACACAACCTGCAGGACATGATGGGTCGCGATCACTCAGCCGCACAGTGCTGCTTGCCACCGACACCATAGGCCTCTGTTGTCCTCTTGGCCAGATGGACACTACATATTACCATGCTAGACTGAGACTGTAATACGTATGTCATGTCAGTGCATAGAGGAGTGTGTAATACTAACCTGAGAGTTTTAGCCCTCCAGACTGTGGATACATGCTTCCAAATAACATTGTGCATGTCCGAGTAGAGGAAATGTCTGTGATGCTTCAGTGTGTGTGTTTGTGTGTGTGATGTGTGCTCCTGCAGCCTAAAATCATGTAGGATTTCAAATATTGCTGTGGCTTTCGGCCGGAGTAAATGTGTGTATATGATGTGTGTGTTTATGAGTGAGAGGGAGTCTTACTATGGTCTGCGTGTACTCCTGGAGCTTCTGGTCATCATAGTGTCTGTTGGCTTTCTCCAGCAGGTCTGACAGGAAGCCCTGAGGACCAAAATAGAATGTACTGCAGTTACTGTAACTCTGAATATAAGGCCTTGTGGTGGACACGTGTGATTCTTTCGTTACACCAAGTTAAGTAGTTAATGATGTTGGCTGTGGATGTCCCACACTCAACACTGGGTCAACGCTGGGTATCCCACACTACTAGTGTACATCTGGTTCGTTATAACGCCCTCCGTGTAGAGCAGTATAAACAGATTGTCCCTGAAAAGACAGTTCATAGGTTGGAGACCTACAGTATGTGTTGTCCTATTGTTTCTTTAACACCATGGTGTAATTTGCTGAAATCATCCTGCTCATTGCTGCACATGCTTGACCTCTTCAACCTGCCGGCGGGTGCTGTAGATCGGTACTTGGAGTTACTGACAGAAATTGACAAAAATGTTGTGCTATCAATTTTCCTTCTAAATCCTTCTAAAAGGCGCGGGGCCTTAAGGCTGCCAAAACAACAAACCATGGAATTAATCACTTTCTAATGTAGGTGAAACCTCGAGGCAGGGATAGAAATGTAAATTTCTCCTTTGGTTTATCTCAGTTTACTCTAACAGTCACAAGGTTACTGATACTGGATTTAGACTCTTACTTCAGATAATCAATAATAATTGAATCAATTTCAGTTGCAAATCAAACACAACACGACGATCTTTTTAAACTCAGAATAAATCTGTAATATTCAAGCCTCTTTGCCTGAGATCTCATCTGCATTTTAGCCACACACAAAAAAAAGCTTTCAAAATGGCACACCTGAGTAACTCATCTGCAGCTGGTCAGCTGGAATAAATGTGATCCCACAACAACCCAAACAGCCTAATATGAACACGAGACATATGTAATCGCTGACCCCGTAATGCGTGACTCCCCAGTGAAGCACTTTCCTTCATACCATTTGCATTTCCGAAAGGAGTTGGACTAAAAGCGAATAACATTTGTGCTCTCTACAAAGCATTTTGCATCTGAATCCTCACATGAAAAACCCTTGTGGTCATTGGGGGTTTCTCGCACAGCAGAGCATTTAGCTTTCCTCTGTCAAAGCTGCTGCCTGGCATTACTCACCCATATGCTCCCATTTCTCTCAAAAGGTGAGAAATGCTGCTGAACCCTCTTAAACATATCATCCAACGTTATTTAAGCTCAAGTCCTGCTACCAACAGATTCTGACTCGTTGTAAAAAGAACAATCTCTTTACTTAGCAGTTTATTTGGAAATACACATTTTTTACAGTTGTTCAAAGGCCTTTAGTCATAAAGATTCAGAATCAGTATGCTGGGCCTGTCACTGATCATGACACAAGAAATATGGAGGAATTATAGGCCAGAAATATTGTACTAAGTAAAAGAGAAACCACTTAGATTGCTTTTATTTTGGATTTGAATTGCATTCATAACAGGATATAGGGGTCATCCCACAGATCAAACATACCTTCAGTTCATTTGCTTCAATGTAGCCACTGCGATCTGTATCATATCGTCGCCATGCCTAAAAAATAAAAAAAAATCAATCCAATACATCAAAGTCACAAAAACGAAAGAAACCAAGAGACAGTGGATTGGAAACAAGAAACACACACACACACACACACACACACACTGATTTACATCTCTCCCCCCATATGAATCATGTCTAATCCAACCCTAGCTTGCTCTTTAACTGCGCTAATAGTTTGGTTTTCTCTAGTGCAGATCAGAGATCAGTCCCAGAGGGGAGGGAACCATCACTGTAATCAAACAGTTTTCACCACGATCCCATTCTCCCCGCATCCGGAGCAGAGGACAAGGAGGGTGGAGAGGGAAAAGAGAGTGGGGCGGGAGAGAAAGTCATTTTAATGAATGTTTTAATCTAGCAGCTGTCCCTGTCCAAAGAAGGGCTCCTTATCAAAGATGGATGGCCATCCCCCTTTTCCTCTCCCCTCCCCTTCCCCCTCATCTCCTCTCCTCCTCTGGGCTTCGCAGAGAGGAGTTACAGCGGCGTTATCCATTATATATGACTCTGAAAATAGAGGGTTCTGTTTCCTCGTTCTTACCCTTTAAAAACCTCTCTACCCTCTTCCTCCTCTCTGTGCCCCTCTGAAAAATTACTGATTAATCTTCTTCTCTCATTTCTCTCCCTCTCTTTCTGATGTTTTTGTTCACGTTCTGATCGACGTTTAGCTTATATCATTCACTCTCCGTTCTCCAGCCCTCTCTTTCTCCACCCCTTGTCTTCCATTCGGTCTCTCGTTTCATTTTCCCCACTCTTGACATGACACAGGACGAGAGGGCAGCCTCTTCCCCTCTTGTAATTGGTTTCGGTGCTATTCTTATGGGGCAGTGGATCTAATACACAGGATGCAATTTTGTCATCTTCTGGAAATGTTTTTTGAATAAATGGTTTCCGACCATGGCACCTTTGAACAGCCCTCGTCTGCACTGCTGAGGGCTTTTTGTTAGAGTGTCATACCAGAATAGATAAACCTAGGCTGTTCCGGTACAGCTAACTTATTCTTGTTTCTACCGGTCTCTCTTTATGAGTCTTATAATAAATGTTACTAATTCTTGCCATTTTACAGTCTGAGACAGAGACAGTCAAATAAGCCCCATGAAAAAGTTGACGTGGCCGACATCATGAAAGATTTGGCTCACCGATGATCTACATGGGGTGCACGGGACGGGAGCTGGCTACCTCACTATTGTGTTTCTCCCATTTGACCCTCCTTCTCTGTATGTATCACACATATGTATATGGTCATGCTTAAAAGTTTGTGAACCCAGGAGCTGGTCATTATTTCATATATTATAGAGGACTAACCTTTTAAAACCCTTAAGTCATAATGAAGAACATGCACAAATAAATATGATACACTTTCATTCTTTATTTAACGAAACTGGTTTATTTAACAAAACTCAGCTATTCCTGTGTGCTAAAATATGTGAACTCCTTCAATCAATAACTTGTGGCTCCTCCTTTAGCAGTGATCACTTAAAGCCACTGATCACTGATCAGTCTCTTCATCTTCCTGGAGTGTTTTTCTCCCAGTCCTCCTCACAGAACTGAACCAACTCAGTGAGCTTTGAGGTCTCACGTCAACAGCTGCTTCAGCTTCAGGTCCTCCGACAGCATCTCAGGTGGATTAAGGTCAGGACTTTGACTTGCCCAATCCAAATCACTGAACTTCTTCTTCCTGAGCCATTCTTTGGTAGATTTGTTTGAATGCTCAGGATCTTTGTCTTGTTGAACAGACACTTTCATCTCAGCTTCAGCGGACTGATGGACTGATGTTCTGTTCAAGGCTTCTCTGGTTTCAGAATTCATGGTTCCCTTCATGATGTCGAATCGCCCAGACCACGACACTCCCACCACCATGCTTGACCTTAGGCAGAAGGTTATTTTGGTGGAGGGCAGTTCTGGGTTGTTGACAAACACGGCATCTTTGATTGCAACCAAACAGTTCAGCTTTGGACTCATCTGTCCAGAGAACAGACATCTAGAAATCTTCAGGTTTGTCCATGTCGTCTCTGGCAAAGTTAAGAGGGGCAACTTTGTTCTTTGTAGACAGTAGAGGTTCTTCCTGGCATCCCTTGCATGAAGGCCATTTCTTATTCTTATTGTTTAATGCTGCACAATGACATCAGATGGAGCCTTGTAGATCTCTGGATGTTATTTTTGGGTTGTTTTTTTACTAGTTTTAATAGTTTTCTTGTAGTGACATTTTAGAAGGACATCCTCTTCTAGGCAGAGTCTCTGTCATGTTAAATGTTCTCCATTTGTATATTATCTGTCTCACAGTGGACTGAAGGAGCCCAAATCTTTTTGATATGACTTTCTAACCTTCCCCAGACTGACGCTCACTCACTACTCTCTTCCTTTTCATTTTACTACATGCACAATTTCCTTTCAAACATATGAAATTGATAAATGATCCTTTATTTCAGTTAAGAAAACATTTTGATGAAATAAGGATTGCATGAAAAAAAGTCAAATTCTCTGTAATTTCACAAGGGGTTCACAAAATTTCAACTTTTTTTCTCTAGTAGCAAGGAAACACTGGAATGGCTTCTTTGAGCGAATTCACAGATAGACTCTGAGATAGACTGAAGACAACTGTGAACCACCAATTCTTTAATTATCATTTGTTTTATGCCCTTTTGCTGTTTGTGGCCAAATTTGAGTTAAATTCATATTCTATATTCTATGTGTAACATATGACAAGGGACAGCAGAGCGCAGTTGCGAGTAACTCACATATTTACTGTATTGTAAGAGCAGAGGGCTTTAAGGTGTCAAATCAAATCCCTCCTGTCTCTCTCTGCTTTCAACTATCTAATAAAAGTTAAATTTGACCAAAATAATCTTTTAAAATGAATAAATAACACACTTACTGCCATGAACTCAGCACTGGAGCTGACAAACTCTCTGAAGCAGAGCAAGAAGTTCTCTTCAGTCGGAAGGATCTGGGCCAGCTGGAGGAGACAGTGAGAGGTGGGGTGGTGAGAAACAACATGATGGAGTTCATAGGCTAGGAGAGAGGAGACGGAGACAGGGGAGGTTTTTGTCTACAAAGCCCCAAATGGGCATCGCAGGCATAAATAATAGAGTACCATATCCACAGAAGCTGGGCTATGCTCAATTTAGAATTATGTTTAAAAAAAAATCTTGGATTTTCAAAAGAAAGCTGCTATTCTGGGTTGCCATTACAACAATAGAACCCAAAAGTCATGCAGATTTATCATATTGGTGGAGGTTTACTGATATTGCAAAAGTTTTTTTTCTGTCACAAAGGCATCTGATAGTAAAAAGTGCTCCTCTTTCATTTCTTTCAACTGAAATTAGATCCCAAAATGTTAGAATTAAGGCTACGAAAGCAGTAGCACATACTGACATCCCATAGACACCATTGCAAAGAATGTACTTGTGGAGCTGCATGGGGTATTGATCGGGCTACTGAAGCCTCCGAGTTGCATTGCTTTGGCTCCCAGAATTAATCCTGCTTTTTTTTGCACCTCTAACTCTGCCCTCCATAGAAAGGGTGGATCTGAAATGTTCTTTTCTGCAATTAATTTGGAGTCAATGAAAATCACAGACTTTGAGGAATAACAGAGCCTCACCTCGGACATCTCAATTCGTCCATCTTTGTTCTTGTCAAACTTCTGCATGAACTCCTTCATCTTTTCTCTGAATGTGGGGTTTGTAGGGTCCTGTGAAATACACACACATGTATAGACACACAAACATGTGCTGAACACCAACAAAATCAGAGTCAAAAAGCTTCTGTCGGAGTTGTATCTCTGTGGACTCACCACCCCTGCTCCTCGCCGGGCGATCTCCAACTCCCTGAAGAAGTTCTCCAGCTCCTTCCCCTCGATGTAGCCGTTACCTAGGGGGACAGGGAGACCGCACTGACACATGAAACACAGGGCTATTTTAAAATGACTGAAGTGCACGTTTGGACGTGGTCACTGTCAAACGGATACCACTGAAGCTTAATTCTGCCCTGGTATTGATTCAAACATGAGCCTTTATCAATAACCCTTTTCCTTCCCCTCCGTCTTGGTAGATTAGACTATTGACTAACACTAACAGAATGCAAAC
>CABFOQ010053742.1:0-15419 GCA_900660455.1 Gephyroberyx darwinii
TATCTATCTGTATCTGTCTGTCTGTCTTATCTATCTATCTATCTATCTATCTGTCTATCTATCTATCTATCTATCTGTATCTGTCTGTCTGTCTTATCTATCTATCTATCTATCTATCTGTCTTTCTATCTATCTATCTATCTATCTGTATCTGTTTGTCTGTCTGTCTTATCTATCTATCTATCTATCTGTCTCTGTCTGTCTATCTATCTATCTGTCTATCTATCTATCTATCTATCTGTATCTGTCTGTCTTATCTATCTGTCTCTGTCTATCTATCTGTTATCTGTCTGTATCTGTCTGTCTGTCTGTCTGTCTATCTATCTATCTGTCTATCTATCTGTCTCTATCTATCTATCTATCTATCTATCTGTATCTGTCTGTCTGTCTGTCTTATCTATCTGTCTCTGTCTCTCTGTCTATCTATCTTCTATCTGTATCTGTCTGTCTGTCTTGTCTATCTATCTATCTATCTATCTATCTATCTGTATCTATCTGTCTATCTATCTGTATCTGTTGTCTGTCTGTCTTATCTATCTATCTATCTATCTATCTATCTGTATCTGTCTGTCTGTCTGTCTTATCTATCTATCTATCTGTCTGTCCACCACCATACACAATTTCTGCTTTTGTAATAAATTCTTACTGTTACTTTACATTGCAGGAGGACCTGTTTCATGCCGTCAGGTGTTCTGATTGTGTTGTGGTGACTAATTCAGATGAGACCGTGCTGGCCTGCGCACCCATGGTGACACAGGTGACACTTATTGATGTTCTTAATATAAAGTACGAATGGTCAAATTATGAACCCGGAGACTGAAGCTCGGGGTTCAAGCTTTAATCTTTTATCAGAATCGTTTCCCAAATTTGTACGTAAATTCATCTTTAGTCCGTCAACTTAAAATGTTTTGTTTTTACCCTTTAGAATTCAAGTTGCATAATACAGAAGAATTCATCCTTCAGCGAGGTAAGCTTTTGTTAAAAATTCCCTTCATAAATGCTCTTTAGACTTATCAGACATAAAATATAGATTATATCGTAGATTAGGCTACCAGTATCTATTTTACTGAATTAAAAAAGTTTTTCTTAACATTTCTTGTTGATCTGCTATTCTGTAAGTTTTAACTAGGATATTTTACACCACACACTCATTCATTCACTCACTCTATTGGCAATTGCAAAGTTGTTTTGTTACAGACAGATGATTGACAGCACATCTCTCTTGTTTCTCTCCAGAGTGAATGCCTGGGGAACATCATGAAAGATCTGGCACACTATGGCGCTGTTCTTCAGTCCTACCTCGGAGTACCCTCACGACTAAGTGTTGAGAAAAAAACGGCACTACTTAAACCAACACTGGAAATTATACAGAGTCTGCTGAAGGTGTGTTAATGTGTGTGTGCCTGTGTGGGAAGGGTGAGAATCAAAGACAGAAACAGTGAGAGAGAATCTCCTGGGAAATAACATTTTCAAGTTGCCTCACTAAATCTTCCTTGGTTTACACAGGACTGTTCCCTGGTGCCAACTGAAGAGGATGATTCCTCAAAGGTATTTTTTTCTATTCCTTGTTTTTGTTTGTTCCCTATTTACTCCTTATCACTCAGTTAAAGTAAGTGCAGCTATCTAATGCAAAATCCTTGTCAACTGGCGATATTGCTTGCCAATAGCATGTGTTGATCAGATGATCAGGTCTTCATCCATTGATCCATCTCTATCCATGTTGTGTCTTTTTAGGAAAACACCTCCCAGATGTGGTCCCACCTCCCAAACGAAACCTTTAATAACAGGCAGAAAATGTATCAGGTGATGAAGGGTTTCTATATTCGGGCCATCACCGTCAACAGAGCTATGAGCTACATCTCCTCAGGAGACCACAGGCAGTAAGGAGCCATCATCATCACCATCAACTTCAACATAATCATCATCACTGTATCATCACTGTTCATGGTTCATTTTTAATCATCACCACAACTAGACACGCTGTCAGCGTCATAGTCATTCACTACCATAATTTACAACTTTTAACCAAGTAGGCTCTACACCGGGCATGAATATGTTGGCTCAGCTGTAAGCTAGCTGGCTAGACTCCAGCCTCCTGGCTCAGGGAGAGCTGGGTCATACATGTTATTATCAGCAGGGGCCATGTTGGCCAATATAAACATCTATGTATCAATGTATTCCAGTATTTGGGGAAAATGTATTTATTTATTTGGTGTTTGAGAAGTATTTATTCCATATATTTATTTGATGACCTGTGATGTTATTTATTGAATATTTATATATATTTATACTATTTATTTAGTGTTGAGGTAGAACTGATTCTAATTTTAAATGAATACCAGTGTAATTATGGATGAGATCAGAAAATGCATTGTAAAAGAAAAAAAAAATAAAATGAGATCTTTCTTGAAAAAAAAGTTGTTTTATTCAGTCAAGATTTGCTTCTTTACCATTATACCCAGAGTCCTTGGAGGGACTCAAACCTAATGGCTAATATATCAAGTGCAACGAGGACGGGCTGGAATGTGTGTGGTGAATTAGGGAAACGTCCTCTTCTCTAAATGTAAACATTATTGCATTTAAGTTTTCTATTGGCATGGAACACACTAGACCACTGAACAGTTCAGATGTCCCCCTATTTCTGCAGCTAATCCCAACTAGTGTTGCGATGTCTGGTAGCAGAGTGAACCCTTGGTATTTGGAGAGTCTAAGTAACCCTTTCTCTGTGAAAATCAAAAGGTGAACTAGATTACTATATAAAAAATAAGTTTTCTCTAGCCACATGTAGTTTTTTAAGACCTGGTTGTTCAAAAAGTGAGCACTCTTAAAAGAAATGTAAATGTTGCCAGGTACTACCCACCCCTGAAGGGTAAGAATATTTCTATTCAGTCCTGAATTTCAATGTGCATGATTCCTCATTTGAGCAGTGTATACTTTTTAGTTTAAGAGTACCCTAAGAGTACCCTCTTAGTTTACAAACATCAATTGTGCTTCCCAATCTCAGGACAGGAATGGATTCATAATTCAAGTTTAACAAATTAAACATCATTATTGAGCTGCGATAACTCCAACCAGTTCTACAGGTTGAGTGCTGCCAAGTAAACCATATAAACAAACAACATAAAAGCAATCATACGTTTAAAAAAGGAGTAAAAAATGATATGTACATAGTACAAAGGTATATACAAATGTACAAAAGACATGTATAAGACATATCCAAAATATCCAATCCATTATCCTTTGGTCAATTACATGGAAGTAAGCGGTAATGCCCAATTGTTTACAGAAAGTCCCACTAGCATAATGGATCAAAATGAAACAAAATACACAGGTTGAGAAGACAGTTGGGATTTTTCACCCTTTTTGCAGTTTCAACACTGCAGCACCTACATCAAGAACCAGCTACATATTAGCTACCAAACATCCCAATGACCACGTTGGCCATTTCTGCTCTGATAATGCTTTCAGGTACCTCGAGGTACCTGAAGTACAGCTTTGTGATCCTGCATTCATTACAGGACTCAGGGACCACTTCTGAACATAATATGAAAAATGCCCATTCAAGGTTAAGACAGTGACCTGTCATGAAATGCAGGGCTGCTAAAACGTACGTAAAAATGAGGACTATAAAGCCAAGCTGTCTTGGCTCAGAAGAAAGACCTGATGCTAGGGCCTGCCCATGTGCAGCCATCAGCAAACATTTCACACAGTGAGATTCAGTGTTTCAGGACCAGTAGTCAACCCTGCCATGCTGTGTTCCTGAGTCTTCCCTTTTTGATGATGGAGCAACCGACATCCAGCGGACAACGTAGGTCGAACCCATTCATTTAGCCGATCTATTGTCCATCATGTCTGTGGATAGAGACAACAGAGACAAGAAACAATGACGTGCTTGAGCCTCTATGTACGTGCGTTTTTATGGATGATTATCATCATATACAAGATCGTATTTATATCTATGAATGGCTGTAGTCTGTTACCCATCAGTGTCTGATGGAACTCGTTCGGCAGGTCCTCCAGACCCTTCAAACTCTCCCACAGTTTGAGCACGGTGGCCTCTCCCGACCGCCTTCTTTTCTTCCACTCCACCAGCATCTTATGCTTCTGCATGGTCACGTCCTTCTCTGCTGCCTGGATGTCCTCCAGGTCCCTAGAGCACAGATCTAGATGGATGGCCACCTGCTTCCACTCCGTCCCCAGCTTTCTGGCCAACTGCAGGAGCTGCTTCTCTGAGATGTCTGGAAAAGACACAGGTAGTTAAGTTCATTGCTACAATTTCTTGACAGAGGGAAAAATCTAGAAATGGTGCCAAGTTTAGCTGTGGGCTATTTTCTGTTCAATTTGAATGGAACAAAACAAAGTTGTAATCAAGCCACAGAGCGGTGTTTAATGAAGCCTCAAAATTGAAGAGCTTAGAGGACTTGATGATCTTCCTTTAAGAATATTACCCCACATCCAAACTGTTTATGTCATTACAGTTTTTTACAACTGCTAACAAGCGTTTACCTAAACTTAAGATAACACAGCAACACACCTACATCACACAGTTAGCCAAATAGTTCATTTTCTGCTCAAAACCACATTTTGTTCAATAAATACCAACGCTACATTTCAAAATGCAAAACAACTTTCTCTACATACACCAACTCTACCATAACACAGCAAACCCGAGTCAATATCAAATCATTCTTTCAAAACACAAGCACATTTTCTATCCAAGAGGAACATATAGTTAATCATAGCACAATGACTTTCAAAATACTAAAACAGTTGATGGCATTACAAAAACTGCTTTACTTTTCATGTTCCAGTTCTACCTGTATACAATAGACAATATGAAATCCATTGTTTTTTTCCTTTTAATGTAAACCACTCTACATTTTTTGGTTGAGTGTCGAATGTGCATTATTGGCAACATGCTATCTAAAAGTGAATGAGTCATCTTTACTTCATAGAATGTACAGTAGGAAAAAATAGTAAGTGACAGAGTTGCTACAGTAAAGGTCACCTGACACGTCTAGCCTCCGAGGTCTTTTAGTGGCCGCTTCTTCCTCAGATACACTGCTGCTCCTCTTTCTGCCTATGAGAGAGATGGAAGTGTGTGTCAACCAACCCACAGCACTGCCATGGTGAAAAGCCTGCTGTGGTGTGAAAAACAATACTGATTCAGAGTTCAAACTTGGGGACACTACAAGAGAAACAATAAGCTTACTCTCTGTCCTTTTCCTTGTTTTCTCTACTGTGTTGTCCACACAGTCACCTGAGGGGAGGGAAAAAGATTGGCATCATCACACTATAGTGCACTCCCAATCACAAGCAGATGCACACAAATACAAAAAAACACCCAGACAAACAAAAAGGCAGGAAATTGTGTACATGTGTACCTTCTCTAATGGTAGCAGACCATACAGTCTGGTCTGAGTCAATCTCTATGAGAGACAATTTGAAGGGAGGAGGTTGCTCAAAGAATGCTTCAAAGTAGCCTTTCAGCTTAGTTATTGCAAGGGTAAATGGCAAATCCTGCACAGAGACACATCAATATTAATAGTTTACTTGTACACTATCACTATAAACACACAAATGCAAGCTACAAAATAATGCAATCACAATATACACCTTTATTTTACACAATGTATGAAGTTGCAATATACATGTTAATCAATATGAGCCTGCACACGAACACACACCTCAGGAATGATCTCCCCTTCTGGCTCGCTCATGAGACGGTACGTCCTCTCGTCCAGCTTACAGGTAGGAGGCTTCTCTATCTTCATGTAACGCTTCTTAGAGCTACGCACCTGCTTGCCTACATCCTAATACACACAAGAACAGGAGGGCAAAAAAAACAGGAAACTGAGTCAGTTCCTTGCAGCCACTGAGGTTTTAGGCTGAAAAGTTATTAATACTCAATACAAACAGATTTTCCATTGCGCAGACGTAGGCTCTTCCCTGGTGAGGTCAGTGGAGGCTAGACACACTCTGGCCATTCTGCTTACCAGATATCATGACTAATAGAAAGATTACAACACCCACCAGATGCGAAAACACAATACACTGCGTTTGAGGAAGTGATGTGTGATTATCTTTGTGGTTTACTTTCAATGTAGTATGATTATCATCCACTGCCTCCTTCCAGAGGCACAGAAATATAAACACATGTGCAATCACACATCCCCACACACACACACACACACTTCCTGAGTGACTTCTGCCTCACAGTGTGACAGGAAGACGGAGCCTATTATCACATGTCTATTACATGTATCACACAGGTACAGTAATACACACGCCAATGGCATCAGTAACACTTGCCATTATTTTCTCTTCCATTAAGGACACTGTTTAAAGGTGCAGTAACTAAGATTTTAAAGTATTTACCCTCCTCCGCCTCCACCAGACATTTTGGTCTCAAGACAAAAAACAAATGAAAAAGCAGTATTATTTGGCATGGAGACCAAACCTTGATGTCTGAGGCGTTGTTGGTGGCCAGATAGATGCGGAAGCTGTAGTTGTTGTTGTTGTTGTGTCCCAGCTCCTTGTAGACCAGGACCACCCCATGGCGTTCCACAGGCTGGTTGGTCTGGACGATGGGACCAACAGGCGACAGAGAGGACACGCGCCACTTCACATGGCTGCCCGAGTGGTCCACTGTTGGCTCAATGATTGAACGGTTGTCCTTGATGTGTAGGACACTGAGCGTCATCTCATTATCTGGGTCTGTGTGAGCATGTGGGGGAAGCAGGAGGGAAGGTTTCATGGGATAAGATGGAACAGGTTTAAACTGTATATCCATTTTGAGAAACGCTACGTAATTCCTCAGTCAATAAAAAATATCTCATTCTATTTGTACAATGATTCCTAACTTTATTAATAATCCATAAATGTGCTGTACTTTACTACTCTTACATCAGAGTAGGCATACATTTTTTAAATGGTGAATATCTCATTTTGGAATAAAACTTCAAAGTACTTCACCATCACCAAAGAGAAAGAAAATACCTGCTACTAGAATGATGCTCCCTTAGTGTTTATTTGTAGCAACATTTCAACCTGTTGGTCTTCGTCAGGCATTGCTACAAATAAACACTAAGGGAGCATCATTCTAGTGTGTGGGTATTTGTTTTTCTTACTCTTTAATTCATGACATTTTGAAGGGATAAAGATAACAGCCTCCCAGTCTGACAACTTTGCCCATCCAGCCCTGCAGTGTCCAAAAGTCTGCATCTTCTCTCAAAACTGTTAGAAATGCCTGGCGTTCATAGCACTGCTGTATGGGCCAGGAAGTCACCGCAGGAGGCCACCATCTTCATTCACCTTTTTCAACTGTCATACAATGTTGAACATGGAAGACGTTTAGCTGAACTGAGAAAATACAGATCTCTGCAGAGCTAGCCTACGTCCTCACCAGCCAGGCACAGGGAGTGGGGGAACTGGATGGACTTGAGGACAGACGCATCCTTGTTGACCGTGTCCACGTTGAAGATGGGTCCAGCAAACTTCCAGCCGTCCCGGAGGTACACGTCAAACTCGGACCAGGACAGGACTGAATAGCGCACCAGAACCTGCTCTGATACTTCAAACACCAGGCCTGTGACCGAACACTCATATGTACCCTCTCCTTCCAGCTGTACCCTAACACACACACACACACACACACACAATCAATGATACATAAAGAGTCAATATGAATGAGACTAGACAGATGGAGAGTGGCTGCAGAGACAAGCTGTCGATACTCACTGTAAGCGTCCCTTAGAGATCTTCCTGGGCGTAACCTGCTCATTGCCACCGCTCTGTCAAACAAACCAACACAGCCAACATCATTTACAATCACCAAGTCACTTTTGTAAAAAAAAACATCTGGTTTGTGTAAATCCAGGATATCTCTCACCGGCTGGATGGCTTTGCATTTTTCACAGCATAAGTTGAAGTGCATCACATCTGTGAGGATGAATAACAACAATTAGGTAAAACTGGCACTATCTCCAGTATACAGGTAAAGCTGCAACACCTCAGTTAAGACTTGCTTGATCTGTCATACCTTTCTCATTGAAAGCCTCCGCTTCAGGTATAGCGGCTGACACTGGAGGGTGAAAGAAGAGTCCAACATTATCATATGAATGGGGCTGAAATCTGAGCTACTGGCAGGACCCACTTTCAGGAGATGGAGCAATTTTGGCCACTTTTTCTTATGATTTCACCATCATAGTTTTGACGTGTGAGCAAATTCTTGGGTCGTGTACGCGAATGTCATGCTGTCGACACGGCGGGGAACAGCTGCATCAAATTCTGTGACCACTAAAATCATGGTAGATAATGACAACACGCTGGTGCACCGGTCTCAGTGTATCCAACAAACGTGACAAACTTGGAAAGAAGGCCGTGGACGCAGGACGCGTCTTTTCACACTGCATGACAACAGAACGGGCTGCGTCTCACACAGTCTGACAAGGCCGATATCAAGATTTGATTTGATTCACTGATTTCCATTGCACTATATGACATGCAGTAAATGCAAAAGAAGAAGTATTCAGAGTTTGTACAGGCATCATTTTGTTTCATGCATCGTCTCTCACTCACCAATATCAGAATCCTCAACATCAAGTTTTTCAGTCGCTGCAAAGAAAATTACGCAGATAAATGAAGTGAAATATTGTTTAACACTGCAATCTTTCCTCACTGTGAAATTCTTGAGTTTCTAGGCGCACTCTGAGACTCTGAGCTCAAAAGTAAATTGATTATGGGGTGTTAGTTCTTACCTCCCACTCCTCCATCCTTCTCATCATAGCCTTCTGCTGAAAGACAAAGGAAGAGGAGAGGGTTAGAAACAGAGACGTGGAGGTAAGCAGTGAGAGAGAGAGAGAGAGCGGTATGAGCTGTGCTGCTCACCAGAATCCTCATCCTCCTCTTCATCTTCCTCTCCCTCTTCCTCTGAGCTCTCCTCTGCGGACGTGCCTGTGTTCTCTGGTAGATAAATCCATATTAGAGGGATGCATGAGAGATTTGAAAACCTTCCAGTGAATTTCTAAGTATTCTGGAGTGAAAGGGATTGATCGTACAAAGTTTGAATGTTACAACAGAAGGGATTTGGGTGCAGTGCGCTGAATACAAAATTCATTTTGGATATAAACCAAATATAAGAAATTAAATGTCAGAAGCCGTGAGCTTTCCTGCAGATGACTAAAAGTGTCTGTCTTAAGTTTACGAATGAGTTGTGGGGAATGACCGAACGACCTATGGGAATATTACGACACTTCTGCTTACCTGATCCGCTGCTGTCACTTTCAGTTAGATTACCTGCAACAACACAAGGTTCACCGATGAGTAATTGTTTTGAGGTTAGTGTTGAGGGGTCAACTCTCGACAGAAGTTCCTCTTTCAGTCTTTTCCCTTTGTCCCCTAACAAATGCAGGGAGACTTTGTGTATCGGTGGCTTTCAGAGTGTCACACACCAATGTGTAAAGCTTGTATCTATCTTCACCCACTTACTGTAAACCAACATATTCATTTATTATGGCACATTATGGTGAAGGCGGGAGAATAGAAAGCGTATCGAAAATATTTCGGCCGTGCTTTTTTACTGTCTGACTCAGTAAAGTCTGTTTGCGAGCAGAGAAAACCTCAAGCGAAACCACATAAGAAGGCTCTCTATTGATGAACTCATCTGCGCATTACACTTTCCACTGACACTATTCACTCTGAAACTTGACATCACCTTACACACTAATAACTGGACTCATCTACACCACATCCAGTGTATGACATTAGTTCACCTGTGTGTTTATGACTATGTAAAAAGCGGTAAACACATTTGTCCATATTAGTCATCAAAAAGACCCTCAGTGTGACTGGCTTACACCAAGAGGTTTTACTCCCCCCCATACATCTGTCATTCCTTAGCATCTGAACTGAGGCACCCTGTAAAGAAGCCTCTGGTAACATTCTGGCACATTTATATAGATGGATCCAGGGGAGCTGCTATCCCTTTCTGCCCAGCAGCAGTCAGCGTCCATGGACCAGGCCATCTGGCTGAGTGCCTGGCTGGCTAATGGATGGAGCCCATCCTCTCTGGGCCGCAGACTTTTATCTCAGACTAACAAGCAGACATGGCCATCTCTGCTCCACTCTCAGCACCTCCCTCATCAATCTCTCTCCTCCACTTCTCTCCATCTGTCTGCTTTACCTCTCTCCCCCATTTCTCTCTCCTTGTCCTCATATGCCTCCTATGGACTATCTCGCTCCCTGCTGCCGCCTCATCTAAGCCAGGAGGCATCCCTCTCCACTCCAGTGCAGCCTCTTTCCTTCATCAGACTGACAAACAAGGCGGAGATGAAACACGCACACGCACATGCACACACACGTACGCAAGCACACACTCAACAGCTTCAACACTGTAGATCTTTTAATGGGTGTTGGCTGCCATCTGCTGGTGTAAAACCAGCAAAACCAAAAGCAAGAAACTAGAAGAAGGGCTGACCCCAACTCAGAGGACTAAAGATTTCAAAGATTCCTTTGTTTTCAATTAGAAGCAGAGGTGGAAAGTAACGAATTACAGTTACTCTCGTTAGTGTAATTGAGTAGCTTTTTTGTGTACTTGTATTTTTTTGAGTCATTTTTAAAATCAGTAATTTTACTTTTACTTAAGTAAAATTTCATCAAAGTAACAGTACTTCTACTTGACATTTTTTTTTTTTCTACTACATTTTTTTTGTACTCTTTCCACCCCTGGTTTTATGGGATGTACTGACACAAGCGCTATTACCTCTTATAATTGAATTGATATGTTTGATTCTGTTTATGCACTTTATTTTGCAAAGGTGTTCTTTAATAATAAAAAAAGAATCTAGTTTGAGCTTTATATATGTTTTTGTACTTTTTTATTGCATGGGAGAGATGACCCCCCCCCAAAAAAAAAAAAATTAACTAAGTAACTTTTACTCAAGTAGATTTTTACACCAGTAATTTTACTTCTACTTAAGTAAAATTTCATCAAAGTAACAGTACTTCTACTTGAGTACATTTTTTTTGTACTCTTTCCACCCCTGATTAGAAGGCTGAATTTGCACAAATGATTGCACTAGACACTTTCTGCACTCAGCTATTTGATCGTCTTTTGTCTTCACATGAAGTGATCTTGCGCTGGTAACTGGCTTTTTTTATCCAAAGCGCTTTACAATCTATGCTTCTCATTCATCCATTCACACACACACTTACACACCGATGGCAGTGAGCTACCATGCAAGGTGCTGGCCTGACCACCGGGAGCAATTTGGGGTTCAGTGTCTTGCCCAAGGACACTTGGACATGTGGACAGGAGGAGCTGGGGATCGAACCACCAACCTTGTGATCAGTGGACAACCTGCTCTACCACTGAGTCTAATATGTTGCCTTTATGTTGTATTTATGATGAATGGAAAGTGTTTTTAATACCTGACTGCAACCAAATTCCCCCTCGTGGGATAATAAAATTTGACTTGACTTGAATTGACTATGATATACAGTAAAAAAAAGAATGAGCTAATGCAGCATCTAGAACCAGCTTGTGCTTGTATGAGTGTGAATAACTCTTCTTCTGTTTCTGCCTATCATTTGTCTAAGGCAAATGATAGGCAAAGTGTAGGGGTAGCGAAGTCAAGAGAGACAAAGAGAGTGAGCAGTACAAAAGGAAGGAAGAAAAAGTAGAGAAAATGAAAGTTGTGATGAATAGTAGTTGGGGATGCACACTTCACGGAAAGCAAATATTGAAAGGTGGTGGAGGAGTGACATAGTACGATTGTGTGTAATCACATAATATTTTATCAACATGTATCTATAGGTTTCCTCTGGAAGAAAGTGAAAGGAGAGAGAGCAAGAGACAAAGGGAGGGAGAGAGGGCGAGAAAATGGGTTATCGTTTACCTTTTTCGACAGGGGCAGGGATATCTCCGTCTCTGTAGGGTAAAAGAGATACTTTAGAAATAGATTTTAATTATATAGGTTTCAAGAATCAGGCAAGGCCTTCTGAGATGTGAGGATATCTTTGGGAACAGGTTAGAGGAAAGAAGGGCTAGGGTTTGTCAAATTGTGCAGCTGCAGGCCCATTTGTGTCAATGGGAGTACACAGCTTCCACTTTCACAAAGGAACCCACACATACAGTCAAGTGAAGCACAAAAACAGGAAGTGCGTGCATGTCAAAATTTCATGTTCTCATATTCCAAAACACCATCCCATCCTGCAGTGAGGAAACCTCACCTTGCCCCCAGCTGCCACTCTGACCCACTTTCAGGAGAGTGTTTGATGGTACAGGAAACCAGCTGTGGAGAGGTACTGGGTGGATACTCGTGCTATTAAACAAAACCACTAACATCATAGAGACTAAGCCAAACCCTTTTCTGCTGATCTACTCTGTTAGCTCGGTGTCACTGCACATCAATATCAATGCCCTCTGGCATAATAACTGCATTACGATTATACTGGAATTATTATTAAGACTATTTAGCTCTCTGAATCTGTTGTCACGTGCCCTTTTAGCTAAGGAAGCGATGATCATAAACAATCAATGAACACAATCCATGTGTCCATCCGCAGGTTGTATCTGAGCAGAGGACTGGGGCGGCCTGTTGATGTAACCTGAGCTCCAACAAGTGGCAACAGGTCTGAGATCTGTCTAGAGCCAGAAGGAATAGAGAGGGTGCTGTCACAGAGCCAACTGCACCAGAAGAACAAGTTCACCACCAGCAGGCGTGGAAAAGTAGGTCATGTCTCATCTGGTGTTTTGTGATTTATTTTTTACTCTTTCACTCTCCATTGTAAAAGTACAGAGCTGGACGATCAAACAAAGTTATGTGTGTGGGGAGGAAACAAGTCAATTATTGGCCAGTTATATGGTCTCTGCCAATGATGATAAGCCAGAGCGGTTTCCTCTTGTTTTTAAACATCTGTCCCGGAAATGCTGTTTCTAGTCTTGAAGGTCATTCCCGACTCAGACAGACAGACATCACAACAAAGCCGTAGCTCATTGGTCGCCATGGTAACTGTTATCTTAAGCAAACTATGCCTCCCTGAGTCCATCCGTTAAGTTTTCTGACACGCCGTACCATGCATATACAAATATCCTGCTTTCAGGTTCTCTCTCTCTCAGGTTCTCTCGCTGTCGCAACTCTCTCTCTCATATCACTTTTTTTCTAGTCGCCACTCTCTTCCTCCTACAAAACACAATAACGAAATTTCCTCTCTCGGTGTGCGTGTGTGTGATAAAGGCTACGTCGTTTGCATGTTTCCCACAACTCCACATGAACACAATGAACAGAGGAAGCATGAGTGTAGAGAAACTACTGTCGGTCTGTCTGTACTGTACCGCAGTCTTCAGTTTAAAACAAGGCTGTTTCCCACAACAAAAACTACAACGCTGTGATACAGTCACTGGTTAATATTAAGACTCACTCCAATAGAGCCTTTACATCACACTACTAAAGTAGAGATAGTTCAGCATACATGGTAGACTTTAATACTAATGCCACTGTGTATCCCTGTAGGGTGTAGTGGTGTCTGGTTCGTTCAGGGACTTTTCCAGCCCTCATCACTGGGTGGATGATACCCAGGACACAGTAGCATTCCAACTAGTAACACTCACCCCTATCACCTTCCCTGCTTGGTGTGCCTGCCTGTGGTTGTTGTCTTCTCAACAGCACAGCAGATCATTAATACTGTATTACTAACTACTCATGAAAAGGATCTGAATAGATGATTCTGTTGTTTACAGCAGGAAGGTATATAAAATAATTAACAAAAATAACATCACCCCTAAAGAAAAACTATAATATTCCTATAGGGACTATAGTGTGTCTGTTGTATTCAATGGTGAGTTCACAGTGACTTTATTGTACTGCCATTTTCCTGTGGTTTCAATATATTCCTATAGGGACCTATACTTCTGCGGTAATATTATAGTACACTCCTAAAACGTATTATAGGATTACTACAGCTTTTTTCATAAGGGATGACAAACAAGTACACATTAGTAATAAAGTGTCCGAATGCTGCAGGAAGACAACGACAGGCCAGATGTGTAGTAAACTAGCGCCAATGACTCAACATCGTGCAACAACACAGCAGCATGCAGGGCAACAAAGATGTCATGGCGCCTCTTCTTCCTTTCTCTTTGCCTCCATGTAGTACAATTAGAGATAACTGCACTAAAGGAGCAGTTGTTTATGTTGTGGGGTTGTTTGTTTGTTTTCCTCAACGTGCAAAACCAGTTTAACTCAAAAGTATAACAAAAGTAACAAAAGATAACGCTTCCTGTATTTAAGGCAAGCGGTTTGGCACTGCATCCTGGACGCCCATTATTTGTTGCCCATAGTATATATAGGCAAGAATATTGCTATAAACCTAGAAGTCGCTTGCTTATTGTGCCTGTATTTGTCATAATAATTGCACAAAGCTCAGTCTTACCCTTCCTCCAGGTGACAAGCCGCTCCACGGCTCGCCATCTCAGTCATCGTCACCATCCTGTATGAGTCACACTCGCCTGTACTTGGTGCTGTACTGTATCAGTAAAGCACCTTGTCCCTTCAGAGGAAATTGGATCCAATCATCAGCTTTCAGTTCTCCTTTGTCTGCGGATGCTTGAGCACTAAGTAAATATCCGCGCGCCCTCGCCCTCGTGGTTTAGCAGCTTCTTCCTACCACTGCTCCATTCGTGCGAGGCAAGAAAACGTTTTGGTTGAACAGGGAAAAAAAACACACATAACTCCCACAGCCAAAAGAATGCAGTCAACGACCTCTTTGGCAGTGTAATTTTAATATTGTTTACCATCAGAGAGCTCAAACTTGTGTGCGTGCATAAAAACGCTTTCCGGTAATGCGCTGTGCGCTTTAGAGGCGCTGTGCTGTGCGCCTCTAAAGCAGTGTTGTAGAGATCTGCGATAGTGCGCAGGTACGGCGCAAAGTTTGACTCAATGAGCCATGCTAGTGGGCGGGGATGCATCATCCCGCCTTTAGTGTGGGCTTCGTAGGGTCATGGTAAATGGATGGTAAATGGACTGCATTTATATAGCGCTTTTCTCCAAAGCGCTTTACATTATATGCCTCTCATTCACCCATTCACACACACATTCACACACCGATGGCAGTGAGCTACCATGCAAGGTGCTCGCCTGACCATCGGGAGCAATTTGGGTGTGCAGTCAGGAGGAGCCGGGGATCGAACCGCCAACCTTGTGATCAGAGGACAACCCGCTCTACCTCCTGAGCCACAGCCGCCCCCCCACGGAACATACTTCCAAACCGGATCCTCTTCGTTTAACTCGTCTGAACTTCAGGTAACGATCTTTGGAGTTTAGTTTGTTGGACTGAAGACGTGAGAAGCTGTTCTGCTGCGTAAACTGGGCTAACTTTGAAACAGGAGCAGTGGACTGGTTTCTCTCTGTGGCTGTCTC